>CATIWF010078502.1:0-38679 GCA_949630135.1 Balakata baccata | reverse complement strand
ATTAAGAAATTAAAAAAAAAAAAATGGATAAAAAACGACGGGATGTTGCTGGATATGCTACATCCGGTAGTCGTTGAGGTTTTAAACTAGAGCGTTTAATATTGGATTTCTTGCAAAAGAATAGTAATTTTTTACACATTAATTAATGTGTTTGGTTGGACAAGTAAGATAAATTAATAGGTAAAAGTCAAATATCGAGCTCCACAATTTGATGCAAGTTGATCAATATATGTAAGAGGATGGATGGATGGATAGAGTAATGGTATACACATATTTCATTGATTTACGATAATATTGATGCTCATCGCATGTAACCTTATAAAATTGTTATTCATGTCATAAAATGTTATTGATTTGCGAATATTTTTGTCATTGCACAATGCATGGAACTCATTGCTCGCTGGATTATCGTGTTATTGCTCATCTTATAGAACATTATTGATTATTGAATCATAACACTAAAGCTCTTCACATATAAAGGCTATTTGTCATCATATAGAAGCTTATTAGTCATCTTATAAGAAGTTATTAGTCATCATAATTAAAGCTATTGCTCATCATATCCAACGTTATTGCTCACTGAATCATAGCATTATTGCTCATGTCATAAAACGTTATTGATCTTTTGTTCTTTTTGTTATTGCTCATCACGTTCACATGGAACCTTTCAATGAAACATAAAGTTATTGCTCATCACATAAAACTTTATTGCTCTTTTGATACTTCCGTCATTGCTTATCATATTGGTCGATAGAGTAAAGGTACATGCATATGTCATTTATTTATAATATTAAAATGTTTAACTTATTGATGGTCGTCCTATATAACGTTATAACATTATTACTCATCTCATAAAATATTATTGGTCTTCTGTTATTGACAATCTAATTTTTTTTATTATAACTTAAATTTACTATAAGGATTATTAAAGTTGAAAGTTTTGCTTGAAAAAAATAACTCATTCCTTAAAACAACGTATAATATATACATATAATAAAAAAGTATTAATGTATAACACATAAAAGGAAACAAGGCTCCTTAATATTACTGACGGTACATGAAGGATATTATGGCCAAGAATTAAGGAGCAATTTGTAGCAATTTATTTGAAATACTTCTCAAAGAGGCAGTAGTAAATTCATCAATAATTAGGTGTTAGAAAATTCGTAGATATTAGGTGTACCAATATTTTCCACATCTGGACCAATTTTAGTCGCTTTGTCTTTGCTTCATAATAAATAATCTATATAGGTTTAAATTAACTTATTGTAAAAATTAATACTTGTGAACAAAACCTAGTAATATGAAATTGTATGTCATGAACCAAAATGTGGCATTTATAGGAAATTATTCCATTGGTTTTCCTATTATGCAACCCTAATTAATTAGGTGGATAGATGACTAATTTATATAGAACTCTAAAAATATGGTATGAGAATCAAATAACAAAATGAAAGGCCTAAATTAATTCTACTAATAAAAAGGAAGCATAATCAAAGTAGAAGATATTTTTAAAAGAAGATATACTGCTGTACCAATTTTTATAAAATTTTAAGAATATGGTATGTCAATCAAATAACAGAATCAATGACCTATATTAATTCTACTAATAAATACGTATCTTAACCAAATTGGAAGATATTTTTAAGATGAGGAAGTGAAAATTGGAATATATATTGGCGTACCAATTTATATACAACTCTAAAAATATGATATGTCAATCAAATAACAAAATCAATGCCTAAATCAAAGATGTAAAATAATATTCTATACTTTTTTATTTGTAAAATCAAACTGCTATATTTGAATGTAGTATTAAGTTAGGTCGATTTTGTGATTCATACCTATAGGTACCTTTATAAATTGTACATTCAATCCTCTGCATTAATCAGTTTCTTTTGTCCGTATATGCTAAATTTAATAAATACCAATGAGACGGAAAATGAGCAGAATTATATGGTAGATGTCATGTTGGCACATAAGGATAAAAACTTCATTTAGTGTCTTCCATTGAAAAGTAAGATAATATATGCATTCATCTATTTTTGCTTTTTATTTTATTTTATTATGACATTCTTATTAAATTAAATATATTTGTATATCTATAGTGCACCATGGATGTTGATCATATTTTATTGTGAATGGTCAAAAGTATCCGCTTGGCAAGGCTGATAAAGTCATCGGCATGAAAAAATCCATTAGCATGTAAGTTATATTACTAGCTAATAACTTCTATAATTTTTTTATTCAATTTTCAATATATTTATTGCATGTTTTTATATAAACTTATTTTCTAAGGTATATAAGGTGGGAAAGGTCTAAGTAACATGCTAAGTTGAAATCTCATTACGGTTAGTGTTTCATTATTTATGTTCTAGTAATTAGTTTGAAGTACTTTTTTTAGAATTTAACTAAATGATACTTTATTTGTTTTTTCTAAGTGCTTGAAACCAAAAAAAAAAAAACTGAATGTGGGTACTACATAATGAGATATATATATGAAATTTTAACTCAGCATATCATGGACTTTACATTGCACAAGGTATATTATTTTTTATACTAGCTTTGCAATTTAATTTATTTAAAGTATATGCTAGCTAATTATTGTAATTCTTATCATGGTTTCTATTTGTGTTTAATTTATTTGTAGGCTTTTAAAGACAGATTATATACTCAAGAGAATATAGATAAAATTTGATAAATATAGTCTGATTTCTTTCAAAGTGATTGTATATAAATTTTTAATATATTAGATAATGTGGATATTAATTGTTGAATATTTTATGAATTGTGTATATGGATATTGTTGAGCATAGATATATTCATTGTGTATAAATAGAAATTGAGTATTTATATGAATTGCTATGGATATTGTTTATTAATTAGTGAATTGATGAATATTATTGAGAATATATATATATATACTTTGGATTATTTGAGTAGTTATGAGTTTTGTTGATTGTGAATTTGATAATTTGGATTTTGGAAAAGCCTATTGTGGCTTATAACTATTTGATATTGCAGGTTCAATAGATATTGTTTTATAGGTTTTATAAGTTTTTGCATATATATGAAATTTGGTAAAATTAAAAAAAAAAAACAAATTTTTGCTACTGTTATTCACAAAAACAACCGCATTAGGTATGAACTTTTTTTTAAAAAAAAAAAAAAAACATTCTACTGCTGTTGTTAAAGAAAGTCAAGTCTCATTTAGTAGAATTTTTGCTGTTGTCGTTTAAATGTCAATCGCATTTTAGTGTGACTTTTTACTACTATTGTTTAAACGCCAGTTATATTTGGTATGACTTTTTAACAACCACGACAAGTTAACTTAATATTTGCGACTCTTTTATTTGTTACTTTTCTATAACAGTCGCAAAAAGTCAAAATGTTCATAATTCTGATAAAATTCCAATTTCATATATTTACAATAACACAAAACAAATATTCACAGATACCATTGCTATTAGTGTCTGCATGAACACAACATTAAAAAATGATCTTTATTTAAAAAAAAAAAAGAAATGTTCTTAAATTAAAGAAAAGAAGAAAAATAAGAAAAAAATCTTCAAAAAAAAAATGAATACATCCACCTAATCAGGTGCACTGTGCAATTTAATTTTACATACCAAATTTACCATAAAGTCTTCAAATTTGTATTTTTTACATAAAAAAAAAGTGCGTAGAGAAAATAGATATTATTCTAGCCGATGGGACCATCCAACCAGTTAAGATCCATAAGTGAAAGACACGTTCCAGTAAAATCGGCCACTTCTTATTATCATTTTAATATTTTATTTCTTGAGTAGGGATGCACTAGCGTACCATAGAATGAACCAAATTTTAATTATAATATAAATTTAAATATTATTTTTTCCTTGAAAAAATATGATGCATCCTAACTGGTCAAGTTAAACCTAATGCGTCATAATTTATATCACTTTCAAATTTGCATGTGTGAGACAATTAAGCACATGGAGTGGTCACTAGGGAGGCCAATAATATTTAACATCACATTATAATTACAATTAAGTCTCTGTAATTTTCAATTTTTTTTTTCCTTTTCAGAGCAATCAATTATAACCAGTTGAATCTGGTTGAACCACTTAAACAGTTACTGAATTCGGTTGAATCTCTAACTCTCTTAATATTAACTACAAATTACTATTTATTGTACCCAAAAAAAACTATAAATCACTATTTATACCAGTTTAGGTAATCCTTCTCCTTTAAGCGGGTTTTTAGAAAAAGTTAGTTCAAAACCTATTTAATTGTCTGCTATTTTTACTTTTCAGGGGACTTCTTGTACTCTATAGTAGATGTGAACGTGAGAGAAAGATGCTAAATTATCTTACATTGATTGGATATAACTAAAACTATAATTTGTAATGGCTTGAATCAGGTTTGAGGCAATTTTGCATTCTCGACTTTCTATCGTTTTCGGTTCATTAATTGTACTAAATATAAAACACTGTTCTTAATTAATGCCATGCTGGGTGCTAGCAACCAATCAACTTATCATTAATTAAGAATCAAAATTTCCCAACGATATTGTTCATAAATTTCTTGATGGATTCACGATTCATAAATTTCTTGATGTAATCTCGACTTTCTATCGTTTTCAGATCATTAATTGTACTAAATATAAAAAGAGTTCTTCTTAACTAATGCCATACTGGCGTGCTAGCAACTAGTCAGCTTATCATTAATTAAGAATCAAAATTTCCCAACGATATTGTTCATAAATTTCTTGATGCATTCTCAACTTTATATCGTTTTCAGATCATTAATTGTACTAAATATAAAAAACGTTGTTCTTAACTAATGCCATACTGGCGTGCCAGCAACTAGTCAACTTATCATTAATTAAGAATCAAAATTTGCCAACGATAGTGTTCACGTTGGGATTGATTTTTAAAATGCCGACATCCAAATTAGATTTGAATTAGGGTAAATCATTAAGATTTGAATTAGAAAATGTATTTGTAATTGGAAAAGTATTCCCAATTGGAATGATATTTATATTCTTGATTAGCAAGTTTAGATGCCTATAAAAATAGATATGATCAAAATTTTAAAGCTTGAAGAATATGCGGATATGCAAATTTGAATTTTTGCTCGGATATTATTGTGTATAGGAAACATGGGTTAATTATACCCATGATCATTGAATTTTGTATTACTTTCATTTAAATGACTAAATTTATTTTTGTGACATAAAAATAATTGAACTTAATTTTTATTATATAAAAATCACTTTCGATTAATAGGATGTCCACATGCTAAGCCACATCACTACCATGAAAGCGACAAATCAGCATTCGGGTATCCCACTAACCAAAAATATTTTTATGCAACAGAAATTCAGTTATTTTTGTGTCTTAAAAAAAGTTTAGTCATTTAAATGAAAGTAATATAAAGCTCAGTGATCATAGATGCAATTAACCAGGAAAATATCTTTAGGAGCTTTGAGAATTTTTGGAGGGATTCTGAAGAGGTGGGAGTTTTTCTTCTAGTTTATGGAGAGGGAAAACACAATAAATTGTAGGTTTGAGTTTTGTCAACGAGAAGGAGATACAATTCTATTGTACTTTAATTTATTATTTTCTCATATAGTGAAGAATTGGTTACTCAAGAGCCGAATCACATAAATCTTGGATTTTTTTATTTTAATGTGCTTATTGGTTTTTTTTTTCCAATAAGTAATATCAAAGCTGGTTTTGACTAATATTCAATAAACATATTGGATACTTTATCATCACTTTTTACAGTAAAGATATATGATGGAAAAAAAATTTCACTCTTTAGCAAAAGAGAGTGAATGATCTCCTAGGTCAATAAGGTTTAGCAAAAGCATTGAAGGGAAAGGAGAATGGAAAGTTAGAAAAGATGAGCCATAAAAATTAGGAAGAGTTCAAGGAAAAGTGTATTAGTACGATACATTTTTGCATCCGTTATAACATTATAAATAATGTTATTGAAGAGAATTTTGCTGCAATGATTTGGGACAAACTAGAAAAAATTTATTTGGCTAAAAGTTTACCAATAAATTGCATCTAAAGCAGAAATTATATAAGTTAAAGATGGTGTAAGGAGAAAATCTGGTGGAGCCTATGAATGAATTCAATGGAATCTTAAATCAATTAAAGAAAATTGATGTTAAGATTAAGGAAGAAGACAAAGCACTAATGCTTTTTTCCTCACTTCTTGACTCTTATGAGAATTTCATTAACTCATTAATTACAGAAAAAAAAATTCTTTGACTATGGATTTTACTCAGGCACAATTGATATCTCTTGAAACTCAAAGGAAAGCCAAAAGTGAGGATAGATATAGTGAGACATTGGTTTCTCAATATATGAGTCAAAGAGGACAAGCTAATGATAAGAGAAGATCTAAGCAAGGCAGGTCTAGATCCAAAGTCAAGAAATTGGATAATATTCAATGTTTCAAAGAGGATGAAGTGAATAATTTAATTTCTCTTGTTTGGGATGATGAAGGTGCTCATGTAATCACCCAAGGGAATGATGCATCTTCTTGTGATGGTTGTCTTTTAGATTCTTACTATGTTTCTCATATTAGCTCCAGGAGGGATTATTTTGATACATTCCAAGAAGGGTTGACTAATACCTTAAAATTAATTGATAATTATAAGGTGAAAATTATAAGTGTTGATAGTGTGAAAATCAAAATGTATAATAGAGTGGTGATGACTTTAGGGGACGTGATATAAGTTCCAATGTTGTGCATGAATTTAATTTCTCTAAGTGTGTTAGATTCCAAGGATTTTAGTTACAATCTCAAGGTTGTATGGTCCTAATGAAGGAGAAATTGCATCGAAGAGTATGTCATCTAATTGGTAGTACAGTGAAGACCTTAAGTATTGGTTGGGAACGGGTTATATGGATGAATAGTTTCTAAGGTGTAGATGGTTTTAAATGGGTGGAACCTACTGGTGGTCAAATGGAGAGATTAAAGTCTTTCTATAGAGTTAAGTAGTACCATTAACTAGTTTTAACTATACATGGTATATTAATTGTATTTAGAATCATAGTGCAAAACCAAAATCTTATTCGAGTATATGTAGAAGAATTTAGGCCAATAAGATTAATACAATTCAAAAATCAAGATGGAAATTGTTAGGATTGACTTTTAAATTGTAGGAATCCAAGTTAAACTAGGATTATGATAAGTCATTAAGACTTGGATTAGAAAAGATATTTCTAATTAAAAAAATATTCCTAATTGGAATGCTATTCATATTCTTGATTGATAAGTTTAGGGGCCTATAAATATAGGCAAGATCAAGGCTTTAAGGCATAAAGCAAAAGGAGCAAATACAAGTACAACTTAGAGATTTGCAAGTTTAAGTTTTTACTTAAGTATTCTTGGGTGTGAGAAACATTCAAAGAGCTTCAGAAAATACTTTTAGGAGTTTTGGGAATTTCTTTAGAGATTCTAGAGAGGTGAGAGTTATTCTTCTAGTTTTTGTAAAAGAGGAAATACAATAAATTATGGATTTGAGTTTGATCAACTCAAGAAAGATACAATTTTATTGTATCATTTTTTTTTGTCAAACCAAAATAAATTTTGATAAAAGGAAAACAAGATATACAACACATCAAAGCTGTGTACACTGCAAGAACACCTAACTAGCAAATATAGTTTGCCAGTTAGCAAGGATATAAGAATCCCTATTGCTATACAGTGAATTATGTCTATACATAAATCTAAACAAGATAGCCTCTCTAATTCTATGTATAGTCAACATAAGACTAGGTTAATATTGTTGGAACAACACTTCATTTTTGGCTCTCCAGATATGATAGACTGCAACATTAAAAGCCAATCTTATGATACGCTAATCAAAGTCTTCCCTGAAGCTTTCTTAGAAAACTAACCTTAAGCCTCCAAACCAGAATAGATCTATTAATACCATAGGCTGATAAGACCAATCTCCAAACTTGCCTATAGAAGGTGTAATCAAAGAATAAGTGATCAATAGTCTCAGCTTTAGTATCACAAAACACACAGGTGTTAGAGTCACAACAATGCCATTTAAAAAGTTTGTCTCTTATTTGCAATCTACCCCTCAAAGCCAACCAAGTGACAAATGCAAATCTAGGAATTTGTTGAGGCAACCATTAGAGATGACAATTTTAGTCTGACCCTAGGTGCCCTGCCCCGAACGGGGCGAATTTTATCTTATATTTTATGCCTAGCCCTGACTCCGAATTTTTTTGTATCGAGGAAAAGATAGGGACGGTATATACATCCCCCACCCTAATAATTTTATTTATATTTATATATTTTATATATAGTTATACATATAATATTATATATTTTTTAACATAATTAATAAATTTAAAAATAATAAAATAAGAATATAACATTTATTTAAAGTAAAAAATATTTTTATTTAAAAAATTATATAATTAACTAAATAATAAAAATAATAAAAATAAAAAATAATGTTAAATATTGAAAAAAATAAAAAATATATAATATAAATCGGGGATCGGATAAGGGATGGGGACTAAAAAAATTTTCCCGTCGAGGATCGGGGCAGAGACCGGAAAATCCATCCTGAACTCGCCCCGTTGCCATTCCTGGGAACCATAACAGCCTATACCAAGAAATAGGAGATCTATAGGGCAGTAAAGTATTGTAAGTACTAGAAATGGTGAAGTAACCAGAATGTTCCATTCTCCATTTGATAGAGTCATCACAAGTTTCCAAGGTAGGGAAGTTTGTTAAGACATATTCCCATAAAGCATAAGTATATTGGTCCAAAGGGCTAGGAAATCTCCAAGTTCCATCATGGTAAATGTCACATACCTTAGCATATCTGTCAACTCCAGCATCACTAAAATTGACATTAGGGAAATGGTCCAAGAGAGACATACCATGAGCCCAAGGACTTGATTATAAGGAGAATATGCTGCCATTGCCCAAAGTGTAAGCAAAGATCCCTTAATCAAAGGCCTTAATTGTTAAAGATGTGCCCAAAAGGCAATCGCCTCAGGCACTTTGTGTACAATTCATAAAGATATTTTTTCATTATATTAGTATTCATTTGCATATGAATTGATATAGATCTTAAACTGAATAATAAAAATTCATGATATGAAACATAGCATGAAGAAAATCACGATGAAATCATGATAATGAGATTCCTATCATGTGTAATTATGTAAGTATCTAAATTATCCATAGTCATAGGATCAACAAGATAGGACATTGTTGATCCGGATATTAGCACATGTTATAGTCCTTGATTGGATCAAGCAGTAGATATCATAAGCTGTGAATATGAGATGTCAAAGTTAACATGTGTATGCTTGCTAAGAGTAGTCAAGTATATTGGATGACCTACTGTGAGATGATCATATGAATTATCTATTTAAATATCAATGATAATCTCATCATAACAATGAGACAAGTATCCTTAGACTTGATATACTCAAGGATATCTTGGATACTGATTCTATACATTGACTTCATTCTTTATTGCCTCATAGAGGTCGCTCATAGGGTAGTGATTGAGTACAACTTGAGGTATTTTAAGGTAATTAGATAGCCAACAGAGGATTCACCGCTCTTGATAGAATGAGAGTATACCCACGGCCTCTTGTCAGAATCATTACTCGGGAATCTATGGCCAGAGTGGAAACGTTCCCAAGATGGTCTTCAGTGACATGTCTAATAGAATAATGAGTCACAAGGACAAGATCTAATATCACTTGGGCTAGATGTGACGTAGTCAGTTTAGTCGGAGTTGACATATTGTCCATACTCTGAATTGAATGGGGTATAGAATGGTAAAAGGATAAATTGCACAGAAATTGTCTATGAAAAACTTCATAGTCAAACTAGTTAACTTTTCAATCAATTGGGAGTAATGATGTGTTGCTAGATACCGTTCATGACTTGCTTAAATTATTTGATAATTTAAGTGGCCAACATAATCGAAAACCTAATAAGTCACACGCTTTGGAGATGTGAAAATTGAGTAAAATGACTTTGAATTGGATCCAAAATATGAAAGAATTATTTCGAGTCTGATCATGATAAGATCGCGGGAAAAAATCTCTCGGGGGTTGACGGGCCCATACCAACTCGAGTGGGCCTCCTGCTAGGCAAGCCAGCTGGGCCTTTCCAGCAAGCCTACGCTAATTCCTTTGAATTGGCCATATTGGCCATTTTATTCCTCATCCTTTTATTTTCTCTTCTCTTCAATTTTAATCTAGTTTTCTGATTTTTTTTTTGGATCTAAAAGACAGAAAATATACAAAGAAAAATTTTTGGGAGAAGAAAAATTTTTGCAGATAACAAAAAAAATTACAGAGTTTAATTTTTTCTCTCAAAGGAACAAACTCATTGTTAGTACTTTAAGGTGTGTTCAAGTCATCTCTCTAGTGGTTTCATCCTCTCATATTCGCGTGAATATTATGAGAGACAATCCAATATTAGATTGTCGTGGTTTGCTACAACCCAATAAGGTGAAAAGTTGAAGAAAAATCAAAAAATTATAAATACATAATTTCTGAATTTTCATTTATTCAATTAATTTTAATTGACACATGTAGAATCCTTTGATTTAGGTTTTGATTCTTTTGTTTCTACTGCTATTTTATATATGAGATATATATTCAAAACCCAACATCAACTTAGTAAGCATCTCTAACTCCAGCTTGAGTCATAGGGTTTTAAAATACCCTAAAAGCACAATCTCTTTAGCTTATTTAGAGATACCCAAGTAGCCTAAAGAGTTTTTTTATTAGACACCAGATGCCAAATATGCTTAGCAACAGCAGCTTGGTTCCAACAAAACAAGTTCTTCACATTTAGGCCACCAGATTTCTTAGAGGGACAGACATTATCCCAACAACAAGACTCATATAGTAATTTGTATCGTAATTTATTATTTTTTCATATATTAAATAATTGGTTACTCTCCGTAACTGTAGGCAATTAAAGGACGAATCACATAAATTTTGTATTTTTTCTTATTTTCTTTGCTTGAATTTTTTATTTTGGCGTGTTTATTGATTATTTTTCCCTACAATTCATAAATTTCTTGATATCTCTATCATATAGCTTGCATTATTTGAATTGCATTTGCTTGCTATTCATTTTAATTTGACTTTACACCGTGAGACATATTTACATTTAACGCTCAAAATATTTATTTATGCTGCAATATCATTTTATATTTGTCATTAATATATACTAGAGCTTAAATAAATTTTAATTATCAAATTATCATATATTAAATTTCATATTTTTTTAATTTTTTTTTTTCGTTCAATTCTTTAATGTGCAATAAGATCATGTCAAATGAAGTAGATTTATCTAAATTTGACTTTATTATACACAATTGGGGTTAATCGGCCCAGTTTTGTGTTTTATTGCTTAATAGTGAATAACAAGCTTAACAGTGAACTTGAGCAATGGTGAATGATACAACGTACATTAAAATTTCCACAAGGTAGGAGATACTACATTACTCCTTCCATTTCATTCTATATATCGTTTAAGGTTTTTTAACAAAGATTAAAAATATTATTTAATATGCATAATTATAGATATAAAATAACTATATTATCTTTAGAAAGAATAAATGTAATTAATAGATAAGACTTTTATTAATAGAGAAAATTTATAAATTAACTATATTACCCTCTTTTAGAAAGAATAAATGTAATTAATAGATAAAACTTTTATTAATAGAGAAAATTTATCCCAAAATACAAGATAGGGATAAAATTAGAAAAAATAAGTTTATTTTTTATTGATATGTCAATTAGAGTGAAACAAATTTTATTTTATTACACAATAGATATAATAGAACGCAAAAAGTATACATTCTCCACTGCATTCATTCATTCCTACATTAGTGGATTCATATGTTTCCATGTGATTGATTCACAAATCTTTAGGAAACATTACCAAAATTACTAGTTTCCTTTTTTTGGGCACGAATTAATTTTATATATAATCATTAAATTTTACTCTTATTACAGTAAAATTATAGAACTTTTTTTCGTTCCAAAAAATTTACTTAATTATATTTTATTTCATTAAAATCACTTTTAATTAATTTTTATATGTGAGTTATTAGAAATCTAATATAACAATTGATTGATGTGTAAACAGAAATATAATGTAAGTGATTTTAGTATGCTACAACAGCCCTTCTTCTGGCTTGGCAGTTATTTCTTTTAGAGACGTCAGTGGAGCTTCTTTTGCTCACAGTGTTAGAATGTAGCTGTTTTCGTTATGCCAATCATAAAAATAAATAAATAAATGAAAGTAAAATTTAGTAATTATATATGAAATTAATTTAGACACAAACCAAATTACTAATATTGTTTGCAGTTGGGCTAAATTCGAAAATTTAAAATTTCTAGAATCATATTAGATTAAACTACTTAATTATAAATAATATATACAACTAGATGTTATAATCATATTGAAGTATATTGGATGTTTATCATTATTTCTATAAATAGGTTTTTTATACAAATAGAACTATATGTCTATAATCATTTTACACCTATAAATAGGTATTGTAATTAATAAAAAAATATTTTTTTCCTTCTTTTACTCTCTTTATTTTTATTTTTTATTTTATAATACGTTATCAACATAATTTTTGTAAGCTGACTCTGTATAATATAGCATGTCTCTTGTGCTGCAAATCCTTAGTTTATTCTCTGCTAATGATTGGATTATTATTTTAGTGATTTTACTCTCTTTATTTTTATTTTTTATTTTATAATACATTATCGGCACAATTGTTGTAAGTTGACTCTGTTTAATATAACATGTCTCTTGTGCTGCAAATCCTTGGTTTATTCTCTGTTAATGATTGGGTTATTATAATTTTTGTAAGCTAACTCTGTTTAATATAGCATGTCTCTTGTGCTGCAAATCCTTAGTTTATTCTCTGTTAATGATTAGATTATTATTTTAGTGATTTTACTCTCTTTATTTTTATTTTTTTATTTTTTATTTTATAATACATTATCGGCACAATTGTTGTAAGTTGACTCTGTTTAATATAACATGTCTCTTGTGCTGCAAATCCTTGGTTTATTCTCTGTTAATGATTGGGTTATTATTTTAGTGATTTTGCCAAGTATTGCTGTCAATTTGTTTATTATTCTTCATCTTAAATTGTTTGGTCCCTAAGCTAGTTTAAACACAATAACAGAGTGATTGACGATAGTATCATGATAAAATAGCGTTTCGTGAGCAAAACAAGAACACATTTTACGAACACATTGGATATAGAACTCTTTTTTTTTTTTTTCCTATTTTTCTGTCTTATTTGTAATTCTCTATCAATGAAAAAGCCGTGGGAACTTTGGTAAGAAAAAAAATTTAATATTGACAAGATAAAATTGTTAGTTTTCCATTTTTTTTTGCTTCTAAATTAATTTGATTTTTCTTTCTCTATTAGTTAAATGAATTTTTTGTCTCTATTAGTTTTCCTTTTTTTTGGTAGCGGCTTGAATTTTTTTTATTGATCAATTATATTATTTAATTTAATCACATATTTGTTCATGAATAACTAATATTATATAGTTTGTTAAGAACTTTTATTATAAATTTTAGTTCTCGAAAAACTAATATTATATACAGTTTCTGAAAAACTTATATTATAAATTTTAGTTCCTAAAAATCTAATATTATATATAGTTTCTGAAAAATTAGTAATAGTTTTAGTTCTTGAAGAACTAATTAAACAAATAACTAAAGTATAAATTCTTGAAGAATAGGAATGGCAACGGGTAGTGTACCAATGAAAAATATCATACCGGAACCCGATTATATATATTTACCCATACACATCCCAAACACGATTAGCACTACTCGATTACTACCCGAAACCCATTTAGTTACCTGTTTATCATTTCAAATTTTAAAATCAAATACAATTCAAACCAAATAAATAATTAAAAAATATATAAACAATATATCATAAATTACTACAAAATCAAATAAATAAAATAAAATATAAAAAATAATTCAACTTATTCAAATTAAAATAATTCATTAAATTGTAAAAAAATAACAATAAAACAATAAAATTAAAAATTGTTTATTTATAATAGAAAAATTATATTTCAAATTTCCAACTTCCAATTACATTTATAATTCAATAACTTATAAAAACACATAAAAATAATCAATTATATCATTATACTCAATAAATTACAATAAAATAAATTATATATATATATAATCGAGTTTATTGGATAGCGGGTATCCCAGAGTCGCTATCCGTTCCAAAACCCTAATAGAATTACCCATTAGGGTTTAAACGGATTCGAATTGACTCGGGTAACCGCGAAACCCATACCCATTGTCATGCATATTGAAGAGTATGACCTGAAGTTTTGAAGAATTAAGTATCATGAAATTTAGTATTCCAATTTATTAAAAAATTAATATTTTATATTCATGAAGAACTAAACATATTGTTTATACGTCTTTCAAAGATATTCTAATTAACATATTATTTATTTTTGCATAGACAATATTAAATTTGACAAAATTCAAATTTGTGGCACTCGACATTATGTGCAAAAATTATTTGTCGTAGATACTAAATGCTGAAATACATCTGGATGTTATAGGTCTTGGAAACACAATAAAAGAAGGAAATCAAGAATCTCAACAAAATCGTGCCAAAGCAATGATTTTTCATCATCATTTTCATGAAAGATTGAAATTTGAATATTTGACAGTTAAAGGTCCGTTAATTCTTTGAAAAATTTGAAAGAAATATATGACCATCATAAATTAGCCATCCTTCCAAAGACTTGTTATAAATGGATGCATTTACGATTGCAAGATTTTAAAACTGTAAGTGAATATAATTCTGCAGTTTTTAAAATTAATTCTAAATTGAAATTATATGGAGAAAATAATATTGACCATGATATGTTAGAGAAGACATTACTACTTTTCATGCCTCGAATATGCTTCTGCAGCAGCAATATCGAGAAAAAAGTTTTAAAAAATATTCTAAATTAATTTCATGTCTTCTTGTTGCAGAGCAAAATAATGAGTTCCTATTGAAAAACCATAATACTCTTACAACTGGTTCTCCTCCATTTCCTGAAGTGAATGAGAGAACATATAATAATATTGGACATGGACAAGGAAGATGATGGAAAAATAATCATGGTTGAGGACCTAGCTAAGGTTATGGCTAAATCATAACAAAAGCAATCGTAGTGATGTAAATAATAATGCATCTTTTCACCAGAAGTGGAAGAATCATGAAGAGAATAATAGATCAAGCAAAATTCAAAAAATCTATGCTATCAAGGTGGCATGAAAAAATATTAGTCTCGTACTTGTTGTACACTAAAACATCTTACTGATCTCTATCAAGAGTCCTTGAATAAGAAAGACAAAAATATAGAAGTAAATTTGGCAGCAAATGATGATGATTTTAGTGTTGACTTTGATAATCCTACACATTTAGATGTGTTAGATATTTTTGATGATCATAAAGGAAAAATTAATCATTTGACTATGATGGCAATGTTAATGCCTAAAAATTATGTGTTTCTTTTAGCTCTTTAGTTTGATTTATGTTTTTCTTTTATTTAAACACTAGCTTAAAATGTTAATAACTTGAGTATTTTTTTTATTAATTTTAATTGAATTATACCTTTTTTCTTATAATATTTTACTTTTGGGGAAAAGTTTAAAAAACATGCATGCGGTTTCCAACTTTTGCAACTTTAATTACGTATAATTGTTTGTGCAAAATAGGTAATGTGGTTTGCGCCGTTAGCAACTTTAAATACATACCCTTATTAGAGTTAAAAAAATTTAGGAAAAAGTTCAAGAAAAGGCACATGGAACCTGACGTTTGTAATTTTAAGTACATGATATTTTTTATGCAAAATGGGTATTGTATTTTGTGTCATTGACAATTTTAAGTATATTTATCTAATACTCAGAAATACAAAAAGGAAAAAAGAAAAGTCTTTAAAGCAAATTGAGATGACTTTAATGATTCAAGTAATGAAAAATCAGGTAGTGACATGATACATGTTATTGAAAATTTTATGAATAAGTGTGAAAAATATTATTTTAGAATTAGTTCACTTTAAAAAGTAGTTAGAATTCTAAAACGAGAACTTAAGAAATCAAGAACTTCTAATAAAAAGTTAACTAAATTTTTAGATGAATATAATTCCACTAAAGATAAGGTTTTAAATTTTCATGTCAAGCATGTTGAGAAAAATGCATTATTAGAAAAGGAAGTTAGTAATTTCAAGAATTTCATTTCTAAATTCAACAAGAAGAAAGAAATCATTGATGAGATGATTGCTATTAATTTCATCCATTCTCAATTAAAAATATGGAAATGATAACTTCATCACCTGATTTTTTATCACGTAATTCTGTATCACTTGAATCACTAGAGTCATCCCAAGTTGCTTTGAAAACTTTCCTTTTCTTTTTTTTAACCTTCTAAGCATTATTATAAAAATCGGATTGGCCCGGCTGGTTCAACTGGAAAAATTTCATTGCTTTGAAGAAATTCTGGAGAATATGCACTCAATTCATAATATTTTAAAGTCATTAAGAGATCGAAGGGGTTCGAGCTATAGAATTCAATCCGGATTCTTGTAACTGGTCTACTTGAAGCAGTGAATATGCAAAATTCTCGCTCCAACAAGTAAGTTTTCACTGTCATTATCGATTTACACCTTCCTTAGATGATAATGGAGTTCTACCCATTTGAACCACGGTCATGATCACACAGTTATAGAGGAAAATAGGGAGAAGGAATAAGAGAATTTCAGTTTTATGAGATGTTTTTAGTGTGACTCACTTTAATTTATAGAGGGGTTTCTCCAATTTTTATATTGCAAATTAGCAACATGACTTGCATATATCTGTCGAGGTTTGACAATAATCAGTAGTACTAGTAAGTTTTATATTGTTAAACCAAGTTGTGATTGTGATGTTCTAATTCAAAGTTTACTTTTATTTTTGTTTTTTTTTTTCAATTATGTAATAATATGTTCGTGCTGGGTATGCCAATTAAGAGGATAAATATTTTCTTTCTAAATTTTAAATATGTTACATATACCAACTCGAGCTCTATATATTTGTTTAAGGAAAATGAATTCTTACAATTTCATTTCACTTATGATGGTTTTATTTATTTTTATTTAATTCTTTAGTTATTGTTTTTTTTCCTTTTCGTTAACGTTAGTAAAAACTAGATCTTCGGAAGATCAAAAATTAAATTTAAGAAAGAAAAAATATATTGTTTGTCTTGGTCGAAAAACTTGTTTCATTGCATTGACAAGTTTACAATAATGCTGAAGAACACTGCAGCCAAACTTACACTGAAACAATAAATATATTTGCTGAATTCCAAAAAGGATATTATGGGTGTTGGGATTTGACTTTTAAATTGTGAAAATCTAAGTTGAACTTGGATTAGAGTAAATAATTAAACTTGGATAAGGAAAAGTATTCCTAATTGAAATGATATATATTCTTTTTTTAATTGGCAAGTTTAGGATGCCTATAAATATAGGCAAATTCAAGATATTAAGGAGTGAAACCAAAGAAGCAAATACAAGAGCAATTTGGGGATTGCAAGTTTGAGTTTTTGCTTAAATATTTTTGGATATGGATAAACATTAAAGTGATGGCTTCGAAAAACACTTTTAGGAGCTTTTGGGTGAGAGTTATTCTTATAACTTATATGAGAAGGGAAATACAATAAATTGTGGGTTTAGATTTGATCAACCTAAGAGAGAGATAATACAATTGTATTGCAATATTTTCTTTTCTCATATAGTGAAGAATTAGTTACTCTCTATGGACGTAGATAATTAAGGGCCGAACCATCTAAATCTTGTGCTCTCTTATTTTCTTGGCTTGGACTTCTTCTATTTGACATATTTAATGGTTATTTTTCCCAACAAGTGGTATCAGAGCCTAATTCCAAATTTCAATAAGCATGTTAGGTAACTTAATTTCACTTTTTGGCAAAAAAGGGTGAAGGATCTCCTGATTATCAAGGCTCTACAAAAGTGTTAAACGGAAATGAAGAGAGAAAGCTAGAAAAGATGAGCGATAAAGATTGGAAAAAGCTTAAGGAAATGTGTGGAATATACCATTTAATGGGCAGTACAATGAAAACCTCAAATACTAGTTGAAAACAGGTTGTCTGCATATATTGTTTCCAATGGGTAGATGGTTGTAAATGGGTGGAACTTGCTAGCAGCGGTCATATGGAGAGATTGGGGTCTTTTTTCAGAGTTGAATTGCATCATCGATTAGTTTCAACTATACATGGTATATTGGTCATATTTAGAATCAAAGTTCAGATAAAAATTTGATTCGGGTATGTATAATTGGGGAATTTAGGTCATTATGGTTAATGAAATTCAAAAGTTAAGATGAAATGTTATGATTTGACTTTTAAATTATAGAAATCCAAGTTGGACTTGGATTAGGATAAATAATTAAACTTGAATAAGGAAAGATATTCTTAATTGGAATAATATTCTTTTTCTTGATTGACAAGTTTAGGGTGTCTATAAATATAGGCAAGTTCAAGACATTAAAGAGTGAAGCTAAACAATCAAATACAAAAGCAATTTTGGGATTGCAAATTTGAGTTTTTGCTTAGATATTTTTGGGTGTGGGTAAACATTTAAGGAAGGCTTCTGGAAACACTCTTGGAAGCTTTTGGATTAAAGTTATTCTTCTAGTTTATGTAAGTGAGATAATACAATAAATTGTGGGTTTGAGTTTGATCAACTCAAGAGAGATACATTTTTATTGTATTGCAATATTTTATTTTTTTCATATAGTAAAAAATTGGTTACTCTCTGTGGATATAAATAATTAAGGATCGAACCACGTAAATTTTGTGCTCTATTATTTTCTTAGCTTGTATTTTTTCTATTTGGCATGTTTATTGGTAATTTTTCCTAACAATTGGTACAAAGTAAAAAAATTAAAAATTAAAAAAAAAAACATGCAAATTGGTTTTCTATAGTCGAGCAAAGACAAAATGGTATGCATTTCCGTTGAGCAAATTGCTGGGAGAAAGATTAGTATATACAGAGGATACGTAGCTTAATGGTTGTTTAGTTGACTAGCTGATCACTACCTAACTAGGCGTTAATCGTAATTAACGATTGTTAATCCTTTTTTTAACTGATTCCCACACTTTGTGTTAATCTGTTTGCAATTTCGAGCATACAATTTCAATTCAATGGACTACGTTTGTTATAATTTAATTAATAATCAACATGTAATCTCAAAAAGACAATAGTAAACTAGAAACCCTAGCATCTTTTTCTCTCAACTTTTTTTTTTTTCTAGCTGATCATTTTTGTTAAATAAAAATAGGTTATTTTTTGTCATTTTGGTTATTGACTGTGAACCGAAAAGCCCCTTAGACTAGTAAGAGAAGCAAGATTATCCTCTTGATTGCCTACTAATACTATAATTAATTAATGTTGAACTTTGTGGACTTTCCTGCAAAATAATTGAAACACTCAATGCATACTGCATATATGCCTATATGGTTAGGTGTTACTATTTTTAAGCACGTTTTTCAAGTCTTGCTATCTTTTTGGATCTTGCATTGTTTGTGGTACACAACAAATTTTAATTTCTTCAAATTGAGTGACCCAAAACTTCTATCATTCCATAATTTTAACAGACTCGATGAAAATTGAGTTCGGAGAAGATATTTTTCTAAAGAATAAGGTTAAAAATAATTTCTTTCACAAATTTCCTTTACTCAAACAAACTCACTCATAACCATTAATTTTTCTTGGATATAAAAATTAATTTACTAAAATTCAATTGTATGAACAAGAAGCCATTATTCTTGAACCATGCTTGCTAGGCGAGTGACTGGTAAATGATTGAGTCTGATGTCAGAAGAAGTTGGCTGCTTGAAGGAACAAGAAGACTTCAAAGCTTCAATCTACAATTGACATTTCATACATGTAGTCCCTTTGTTCACAGCAAGCACCAACTTTTTTTCGCATTCTTAGCAATTTGTAGTTATAAAAAAATATATATTTAAAAATTCAGTAAAAATAAAAAAAAAATTCAGTAAAAATAAAAAAATTTAAAAAATAAAATTTAAAAGAAGATGATTCCCAAAATTTTTTTTTATAAATAAAATTTAAAAGAAGATAATTAGATAATCAATGGAAGCTTTTTTTTTTCTAATAGAAAAAAATGAAGGTTTCCATATATTATAATCTTTTAACTTTTTAGTAGTTAAAAAAAATATTTGTTAAAATATGGATTATATTGTTTCATTTTCATCTCATATTTTTTTATGCAATAAAATGAGGAACTCAATAAGAAATATTATATTGGTTCAACTTGAATTAGGAGGGTGAAAATTAAAGGAGTATGCAATTGATGAAAATTATTTGGTGTAGTATTTTAATTTGAAAAAATAAAAAGTATTTTATAGGCTAAATTGAAAAGAAAAAAATTTAATGAGTCAATTAATAAATATTAAAAGGAATGAAGACTTGCTGAGATATTTATCTAATTAATTAAGTTAAAAATTATTAATGGTTACATGGACAATAGAAAATGATATTAAAATTTAATAAAGAACTGTAAAAAAATGGAAAATAAAAACGGAAGATGCAAGCAAACAAAAAAGAAAAAAGAAAAAAATTACATAAAGAATTCATTCCATTAAAACAACGGCAAAGGAACTAACATGCTAGTAAAGGAAATGATTTTGTATGGGACTTCATATAGTGTAAATTGCAAGTTATTGTTTGAGTGAGGGAATTGGGATACGGTGTCGTTTTTAAACTTGGCTTAGCAGGACCCATAATTGAACAGTAGCATTTCAGTTTGAATAAATTAAGGGTAAAATTGACAGAACATTCAAAACTTTTTAAATTATTTAATTTTCCTTTTAAAGTCTTAATTCATCGATTTATTCGGTCATTTTTTTTATTGTTTAATTTTCAGTTTTTTATCTGAATATTTAGTTTTCACTCAACAAAATTTTGGTATAGATTATTGCTTCATTTCACTGTAGAAATATATATAAACAAACTGAGTAAAAAAGGAAAAAGACAAATCATCGAAGAAGACAAATATAACAATCCGAATATATCACAACCAAAGAGCACAAAACGGTACATCAATTGAAGGGAAGCATAGCTCAAACGGCGTCGTTTTGAAAGTGAAAGGTAGTACGTCAGCTAAAAAAGATACCACGATCTCTTTTTTTTTGCTGGATGAGGGCAAGGCTGGAAACACTCTGTAGTAGCTACAGCATCTCCAGCAGCTCTTTTATTATATAGAATAGATGTAATTAATTAACATTTTTTTAAAAAATTTTAATTATAAAAATTATATATAGACTGATTAATCTCTAAATTATAATTTTTCAAATTTGAAGTAAAATAATATATGAATATTAGTTTAAAATAATTAGTATAATCACGATATTAAATTAATTTATGATCACATATAACCCGTGAATAAATACATTTTCACAATAAAAAAGTTAAATAAATGACCAAACAAGATGCGAACAACGTGGAAGGCCAAATAGGTAATTTCAATGCAGGTAACCGTTTTTCACGCGTGGCTAATTGAGAAATTGAATGGGACGATAATTCAAGCGAATTTTAGAATTTGGAAAGAATTTTGGAAATATATATGTTTTTAGAGTACCATTTATGGAATTTTACATTTTTAATTCGTTTCTTTGGTCACATAACTGTCCACAACTTCTAAATAAGGCCACAAACATGGTTTCGGCCTGATTATACCTGTCATTTTAAATTGTTAAATTACTGATTTTTAATCTCTAATTGTTAATTGAATTAATTTATTATCTACTTAATTGATAAATAAATTTATATTATTTTATCTGTTTTTTAACAGGTTTTCTCACATTTCTATTTCACTTACCACTGATTAATTAGTTTCTCTCGTCTTCATTTTCCAATTTAAACGTTTCGTGTTTCCTTTTTAAACAATTTTATGATTTGTAAGAAAATAGCAGAATGCCATTTCCATGTATTTGAAATTTTTTTCAAGTCGTGAAAAAAATAATTGAGGCTCAAGGCCCGAATTCATCAAGCAAATAATAATTCAATATATGATGTGGCAAAATCTCCCCAAACAATACCATTATATTCACACCAAAACTTCATGCAGGCAATTAAATTGAAATTATCAGTTTAAGAAATCAAAACCAAAAAAGGATTATCTCATCAGGTCAAATAATTTCTCTTTTTAGGCTTCAAAAGATCGTACAATATGAAAATTGTAAATTTTTATTATAAATTTTTAATTTCGTTATGTCTGGACATCTAATTTTGAATATATAAATATTAAAATTATATTTCACATACCAAAAATATAGTATATATAAATGTAGGAAATTTACATGTTTAACCGAAAGTGGAAAGTTTTTTTCAATTATACCGGCAAAAATTCTGTATTTTCAATCTTTTTTTTTTTGCATTTTTATTTTTACCCTTTTTTTTTCAAATATTGGATTTTACTTGGTATTTAATATATTTTTCATTTAATTAACACAGAAAATTGTCATTTTTCATATTTTAAATATAGATTAATAATTTTATTAACTTGCATGACTACTATTTATGCATGCATTTATTTAATTTTAATTATTGCTTAATTAGCAAAAAAATATGTAAAATTGAATTTAATTAACTTAATTACAAAAGTAAACATTGGACAAACTTTAATTGCAAAAAAAATATAAATTTATATTTAATTAACTTAATTAAGATTATTTATTTTGATAAATATTGAGTAGATTTTCGATAATTTTTAATTGAGATATTGACTTGATGTAGAGTAAACTTTGAATAAATCTTAGTTAAATCTTAGATAAATTTTAGGTAAACCTTATATAACTTCAACTTCGATTAATTTTGTTGTAAATATTAGATATATCTTGAATATAACTTGAGTAAATCTTAAATAAATATTTGAGAAACATTTTGTAACTTTAATTTTCATTAACTTTGTGGTAAATTTTGGGTAAATCTCAGTAAATTTTGGATAAATTCCGAGTAAACCTTGAATACACTTTAGATGAATTTTAAGTAAATCTAGTGTAACTTTATTTTTTATTAATTTTCTAGTAAACATTAGATAAATATTATGTATAACTTGAGTAAATTTTAAGTAAATATTTTACAAATATTTTGTAATTTCAATTTTCATTAATTTATGGTAAACTTTGGATAAATTTCAAATAAATTTTCGGTAAATATTGAGTAAAGCTTATGTAAATCTGAGGTGAACTTTATGTAACTTAACTTTCATTAATTTTCTTGTAAACAATTGGTAAATTTTGGATATAACTTGAGTAAATTTTAAGTAAATCTTTGAAAAACATTTTGTAACTTAAATTTTCATTAATTTTGTGGTAAATTTTGAATAAACCTTATAAAAATCTCAAATAAATTTTGAATAATTGTTAGATAAACCTTGGTAAATCTTAAGTAAATTTTGTGTAACTTCAACTTTTATTAATTTTCTAGTAAACATTAGATAAATTCTGAGTTTAAGTTGAGTATTTTGGATAAACTTTTTGTAACTTCAATTTTTATTAATTTCGTGATAAACATTAAGTAAATTTTGGGTAAATTTTATGTAAATTTTGGGTAAAATTTGAGTGAACTTTATGTAATTTCAATTTTGTAAACATAATTTTGGGTTAAATTTCGGATAAATCTCAGGTAAATCTTAAGTAAAAATATTAAGTAATTCTTGAATAAATCTTGAGTAAATCTTGTGTTACTTCAACTTTTATTAATTTTCTAATAAATTTTGGATATAACTTGAGTAAATGTTAAATAAATTTTGAATAAATTTTTTAACTCAATTTTTATTAATTTTTAGGTAAGACTCGAATAAACTTGAATAAATTAAATTTAAATTCAATATAAGGTTGAAATCCGGCTTGATTTTACTAAAAATCACCTCTTTTAGAACAACTAGTTAAAGATAATATCTTCTTTTTCTTTTTCTTTTTTTTTTATTTGATGTGGTACATAAGAGAATGAATGGTTAATAATCAGTGATAAACATTTGGAACCGCGACGGCTTTCTCTCTATTGGGCAAGGTCGCTTTCTCTCTATGCAGCAATGGTGAAGTTGAAGAAGGATGCCGACACCGGTAGCTTTCTCCCTATGCGGCAAGGTTTAGCGGTATTCGAGGAAAAACAGATGTCTGAATGGAGATGTAAGCCAAAAAAAAATTGAAAACTGCCCAATTTGTGGAAAATTTAAAAATCGAGAGTGTGAGGTATTTTTCTCTAATAATTAATTATTAATGGCCAACAATTCATAATTACTATGAGAATGAAAGTAAATTTTAATTTATAAAAAATTTATTAATAATTTTTGTTTTATGTTATTTTTATAATATAAATATAATTTGTATTTATTATAACGCATACTATATGTAATATAAAAAATTAATTAATTATTAGTCTTGTTAAAGACACGCCCTGGTCACAAATTCAAATGACAGAGTAAAGTAGCAAATTAAATTAACTTTAAAAGCTTAATACATTGTTTGGTAATATATATATATAATTTGACCAATAATTTGTGTTTGGTAAAATAGCTTATTTAGAAACAAATTAGATTATAATCTCTAAAAAAGAGTGAATTTCACTCACAGTCTTTCAATTATATAACTTGTAACAATTCAGTACTTAAAACATTATTTGCAATACAAAAGTACTCAAATTATATAAATCGTAACAACTCAGTACCTCAAAAATTATTTGTAACACAAAAGTACCTCAACTTTTATTTTGTAACTAAATAGTACTTACGTCTTAAACTGTTAGTCTTTCTAACAATAGTGTGATATGAAATATCCACATCAGATAAATTTTAATAAAAATAAAATTAGTTATAATATCCACATCAGATAAATTTCAATTTTGCTGACTGGGTATTACAACTAATTTTATTTTTACTAAAATTTATCTAGATATTTCATGTCATACTTCTGTTAGAAAGACTAATAGTGTGTTTGAGAATACAGTTTTTTTTTCAAATATGTTTTTGGAAAAAAAAGTCTATTTATCTGTGTTTACCAAATATAGCTTTCAAAACTTAAAAAAATTAAAAAATACAAATTTTTTTCCGCAAAGCGTTTTTTCCAAACATAATATTAAACGAGCCCTAATAGTTTAAGACAGAAGTATTATTTAGTTACAAAAAAAAATTGAGATACTTTTATGTTACAAATAATTTTTGAGATACTGAATTGTTACAATTTATATAATTGAGGTAGTTTTGTGTTACAAATAATCTTTGAAATACTGAGTTATTACAATTTACATAATTGGGGGTAATTTTGTATTACAAATAATATTTGAAATACTAAATTGTTACAATTTACATAATTGAGATACCGTTTGTGGAATTTACCCCAAAAAAATAAGTTAGTAAAACTAATATAAAAAAAACTAGTAGCTCATTATTTTTTTCCCATTATCCCTTACTTTTTATATAACATGACATATTGTAATAATAATATAATTATTTAATATGTATATATAATAATAATAAAATGTTAGATGATAAAGCACTAGTACAAAAAGTACTACTGAACAATATTTTTTGTGGCCGGTAAAAAAAACAACAACAATAAAAAGGAAAAATGTGTTTGGCATAAAAAATACAAGCGTAAATTAATAGAAAAATGTGTCTGTCATTCAAAATGACAGATGCAAATGATTAGAAACGGTTATCGTTTGGTGACAAGAGCTAAAATTTTTGCGCCTATCGCCAGACGACATGCACAAAATGTTAAAATCGTTTGTCGTTTAATATGATAGACGCAAAAACGTCTCAAAAGTGCATGTGTTTTAACAACAGGCATAAATGCCTTAATAAAAACTCTTCCCAGCCGCACTTCATCATTTTCTCCAAAAGTTTTCAAACTCCTCTCAACTGTTGTGCATCCAACACCGACCAGCGATGCATTGAAATATTTTTTCATCTTTGTTTCGGTCATCCCGCTGGCTGTATGAGGAGTTTCTTCCTCTCCATTGTCTTATTCATCTTCTACTTCTTCTCTAGGTGCGCGAGAATGTATTGTTCAAATTTTTTTTATATATCTATGGCGTAAAATATTGCATGTCTACTCCATTGATGCTTTTGTTTGTTTGTAACAAGTTTTGCTCCATTATTGTCTTCATTTTTCATCTTCTTCTAGGTGTTTGCACGGGTATGTTTGGTTTTTTTTTTTTGCTGTGGCAAAAAATAAGCATTGCATGTCTCTATTTATGCTTTTATTTGTTGCACTAAATAAAATGGCCGAAAATTAATAATTTATTATTGTATAAATATATAATCTCATTGTATAAATATAATTTTAATTGTAAAATTAAAATGGCCAAAAATTAATAATTCATTATTGTATAAATATATAGTCTCATTATATAAATATAATTTTAATTGTAAAATTAAAATGGCCGAAAATTAATAATTTATTGTTGTATAGATATAGTCTCATTGTATAAATATAATTTTAATTGTAAAATTTAAACGGCCAAAAATTAATAATTTATTATTGTATAAATATATGGTCTCATTGTATATATATATAACTTTAATTGTAAAATTAAAATCCCCAAAAATTAATTATTTATTATTATATAAATATATAGTCTCATTGTATAAATATAATTTTAATTGTAAAATTAAAATGTCTGAAAATTGCAAATAGAAATGTTGGTAGTTATTCCTCCAATATTTAATATAGTTCATTGATTTTCGATCAAACATACCCAAGTTGTTCTATTATCTCTATAGCCGAATTTTAATTTGTAAATTGGTGAATTTATCAATTTATCATGTTTAATAAATTTAATTTTCTTTAATTACATTAACTGAAATTATGATAAATACAATTTACATATAAATTAATTCTTAATTTATATTTGATATATAAAAAAGAGAAAAAAATTAAATTAAAGTTTTATTCAACATTGTTTTTTATTGAACTTATATTTTGTCAATCAAATCCAATTAAATTAAAATTTTATATTTTATAAATAGAATAGTTAATTGATTTTTCATATTAATTGATAATTAATTATTTTGTACTTTATTTTGCAGTATTGTTAGTTTAGTTGTCTACTCTGTCATATCGTTGCACATCTCGTACACTAGCTAATCTCATTTCAAGTCAATTTTTATCATATTTATTCATAATATTTCTCATTTTATTTAGTATAGGGTTTAAACAATTATTATATAGAAAGTGTTAAATATATATAAAGTGATCGTTAGTTACTTTTATGCTTGAATAAAATGCATAAAAATTATACAAAAAAGTTACTGTTTATAATGATATGAGTTTCAAGTTTAAAGAAATATTTTGTATGTTGTCATTCTGAAACTTGTATTGATTAAAAAAAATTTTATTGAGAATAGATACTCATTAGGAATATGAGTAAGTTTTGAATTGTTCTCGTTTTGAAATTATTCTTAAATATTGAATCTCACTTATGATATGAATGTATAAATAATTTTTAATTCCAAAAAAATAATTTTGTGCAATTTTCCCATTGTTATCTGGATACATAGGTTAATAGATCATTTTATTTACATTGCGCATTGGAGAACTTAAGGAAATGCTGCTGAATTTTTTTTTGGATTAAAATTTTTTTATGTGTTCACTAGTGAGATTTGTCATTTAAGGATATGTTAGGTTAGAGCGATAAGGACCTAAAAACTAATATTTAATTTGCCTAGAAGCAATGGGTTTGTATTACTTTTTTTGGTTTATGTAGATAGATATGGAACGAAGTTGGA
This sequence comes from Balakata baccata, assembly GCA_949630135.1. NCBI lineage: Eukaryota > Viridiplantae > Streptophyta > Magnoliopsida > Malpighiales > Euphorbiaceae > Balakata > Balakata baccata. The sequence continues at coordinate 10,785 of CATIWF010078502.1, read as the reverse complement.
TGTATGGTAGACGTAATACAATTGAATTTTTTAATGGAGTTGATGGATTTATTAGAAATGCAATGGCAAATCAAATAAAGGAGAGAGAATGAATGATTGCATGTCTTTATGTTGAAAGTATGAACATGAGAAAATTTCATGATATTCAGATTGTCAAAACACACAATAAGGCTTGGTTTTACCGAAGGGTACACACAATGGATATGGCATGGTGAGAGTGTACTTTCCGGGACTAGTTATAACAATAATAATAATAATAATAATAATAATAATAATAATGAATTTGAAAGTCAGGGAGAAAACTACCTTAATGATAAAGGAAATGATTTGGATAATGATTGGGTAGACGAGATGCTACATGATACCGAGCATTTTGCCAGAAGACCTTGAAAGATTGTGTTATGATGTCGAGAGGCCTTTGTATCCCAATTGCATTAATTTCACAGAGTTATCAGCCGTATTGAAATTATCTAACATAAAAGCTAAAAATGGATGCAGCGATAAAAGTTTCAATGCTTTATTAGAACTTTTACAATAGATGTTTCCGAAGGGAAATGAACTTCCAATGTCAACTTACGAGACTAAGAAAATATTGTATCCCATGGGTATGGAATATAAGAAGATGCATGTATGTCCTAATGATTGTGTATTGTATCGAAATGAGTATAAGGACTTGCATGAGTGTCCTAAGTATGGTGTGTCACACTACAAGCATGGTAAAGTATCTTCTGAGGATAAGAAAGGGCTTCCAACTAAAGTATTATGGTATTTTCTAATAATATCAAGATTCAAACACTTGTTTGCAAATGCTAAAGATGCTAAAAACTTGAGGTGGCATGCAGAAGGCAGGAAACGTGATGGTAAACTCAAACATCCTACAAAGTCTCTGCAGTGGAGAACAATTGATTGTACATTCCCAGAATTTAGTGGTGAAATAAGGAATATGAAGCTCGGACTATGCACGGATGGAATAAACTCCTATGGCACACTAAGCAGCCAATATAGCATATGTCCAGTTCTCCTTGTGCTTTATAATCTGCCTCCTTGGTTGGCTATGAAGCGCAAGTATATAATGTTGTCAATGCTAATATCAGGGCCTAAATAACCGAAAAATGATATTGATGTTTACCTTTCACCACTCATTGATGACTTAAAATTATTGTGGGATAAAGGCATACCAGTGTATGATACATATACTAAAAGCATGTTTACCTTACATACCATGATATTTTACAGGATAAATGATTTTTCGGCTTACGATAACTTATCTGGGTATACTGTGAATGGTGAAAAAGCGTGGCCTATTTGTGAAGATAATCTATTGGACCAACGTTTGAATCATTGCAAGAAAAAATGTTTATATGAGTTACCGGATGTTTCTGTCTCCTAATCACCCTTATCATAAGAAAAAGAAGCCATGGACAAACCAAGATGTGAATAGCTCGAATGTCGTTAACTGGAAAGCAGGTATATGAACGGGTTAGAGATTTAGAAAATGTATTTGGAAAACCTTATAAACCTGTTAATAATGGCCCTTAGAAGAAAAGATCTGTATTTTGGGATCTTCCATATTGGGAAAATTTGTCGGTTCAACATTGTATTGATGTTATGCATATGGAGAAAAATGTTTATGATTCTGTAATAGGGATACTGTTAACATATTGGAAAAAAAATAAAAGATGGTATTAAAGTTAGAAAGAACATGTTAGAAATGGGAATATGGATGGAGTTAGCACCGCAATATACAGGGAAGCGGACATATCTTCCCTCGACCTGTTATACACTTTCTAGAAAAGAGAAAACAAGCTTTTATGAGTGTCTTTATGGTGTTAAGGTTTCACATGGATATTCATCGAATATCAAAAGCCTTGTTTCGATTAAAGAATTGAAGTTGGTAGGTATGAAATCTCACGATTGTCATATTTTGATGTAATAGTTCTTGCTGGTTGCAATTCAAGGCATTCTACCAAAACATATGAGGAATGTTATTACAAGACTTTATTTTTTCTTCAATGCAATATGTTGTAAGGTGGTTGATCCTAAAACATTGGATGAGCTGTAGGCTAATATTGTTGTTACTCTATATCAGTTTGAAATGTATTTTTCACATTCATTTTTTAACATAATAGTGCATTTGGTTGTTCATCTTATGAAAGAGATTAAATTATATGGTTTAGTATATTTGAGATATATATATATCCTTTTGAGAGATTCATGGGTATTTTGAAAGGGTATGTTAGGAACCAGTATCGATCTGAAGGTAGTATTATTGAATGTTACTCAGTTGAGGAGGGTATCAAATTTTACAATGACTACTTATTAGGCATTGAACCTACTGGAATTCCTTAATCTCGTCATGAAGGAAAGCTAGGAAGTAAAGGAACAATTGGATTTAAAATGGTTTTACCTTATACTCAAATGCTTGATAAAGTTTACCTCATTGTGTTGCACCACCTTTCTGAGGTGCATCCATACTAAGAAGAGCATATGACCATTTTAAGGTATCTGAATCCTTCTAAAGGTGAGATATGGTTAACAAATGAACACAATCGTTCTTTTATTGGATGGTTTAAGGACCGAGTGATGCGCTAATTGTCAAAAGAGTCAGATGAAGTAACTAATACCATAAAATGGTTAGCATATGGCCCTAGGATGTGCATACAGTCTTATGAAGGATATGACATCAATGAATATACATTATATACTAAGCATCAAGATGACAAAAGCACAATGCAAAATAGTATAGTTACTTTGATAGCTTTATCAAGAGAATTTGCTAGTTCTAAAGAAAACAATCCAATTGATACTACACAGTCATATTATGGAGTAATTGAAGACATTTAGGAGCTAGACTTCAAGAAATTTACTGTTCCTCTCTTCCGATGTAAATGGATTGAAAATCGACATAGTGTATGAGTAGATGAGCTAGGATTCACATTAGTTGATTTTAGTCGGTTGGGTTATGAAGATGATCCTTTCATTCTTGCTTCACAGGCCAAACAAGCATTTTACATTGTTAACCCATAAGATAGTAAATGGTCTATTGTTCTTAAAGGTAAGAGACGTATTATTGGTATTAATGATGTGATAGATGAGGAAGAGTATGATGAGTTTGATGAGACTCCCTCGTTTTCCATTGGCCTACCGATTGTAGTTGGTGAAGAGATTTTAGATACAAATTACATGCGTGTTGATCACATTAAAGGCTTATGGATCGAAAATTGCCAATAATTCATCTAAATATTTCTATGGTATGTTTTTTTATTTGTAGTATGATTAATGTGGTTTATAATAGTAAATTTGTAGTATGATTAATATGATTTAAAATAATAATTAACTACTACTTGTTAATTAATGTGGTTTATTTGTAGTATAATTAATATGGTTTATAATAATAATTAACTACTACTTGTTAATTAATGTGATTTATTTGTAGTATGATTAATGTGGTTTATAATAATGATATATTTTTTTATTTGTAGTATGATTAATGTATTTTATAATAATAATTAACTATTACTTGTTACATTCTTCTTATTTCTCATTCAAATAAAATGATTCTGCAATAGATTATACTAAATGGTTTTTTTTATATTGCTAGACATCATGTCTTCACAACTAGGAGACTCTCAGCAGCAAAGTAAGAAGAAGACTAGGAAAGCTACAAAATGCAAAAAATTGCAGAAAATTGCAGACGAGCATAATAATATAGAGTTCGATGATCAGAGAAATCCAGTATGAGCAAATGCCTCGTCATTTAGTTCCTATGTTAGGGTGGTAGCACGTACCCAAGTAAAGATCACTATCAAAGGCTGGAATCATGTTGATAAGAGTCTTAAAGATATGATGTGGGACGATATTAGGGTTCGTTACTATCTATGAGAATTTTTAACAAACTTTAAATAAATGCATATAATGTCTGTGAAAATAATGAATCTCAATTTATTTTTTATTTATTTATTTTTTGCAGATATGGTTCAATATTGAGGATACTATAGATAACAAGACTCATGTATTGAGAAGTGCAGGGAAGAAATGGAAGGACTTCAAATACCGATTGGTTAAAAATTACATAATTGACAATCTGGAGTAGAAGACACAGATGGAGAAATATAGTTGTATCACTGCTAAGGATTGGGAGGAGTTTCAGTTGGCACATAATATAGAAGAATATAAGGTACTAATAAAAGTGGAATGCATTTTAAAGTTACACTTTTATCAATTACATTTTAAAGTGGAATGCATTTTAAAATTACAATTTTATTCAATCTAATATTACTGACTTCTTCATGTAATTATGTTTTTGTTAACAACAATTGAGGGAAAAAAATAAGTCAAAGGCAGCCAAGAGCAAGCATCCACATTACCTGGGTCGCATATGATACTGTAGTAAAAGGCCAATTTGGCTGGCCGAGGATCCTATCGCTTTGTTCTCTTCATCATCATTGATTGTTTCTTATGTAATCTCAATATATGATAGGGGTTTCGACTGGATTAGAGCCAGAACTAAGAAGACCAACGAAGAAAATTATACAATCCAAATAAAAGAGACCAGAGATGTTGCAAAAAAAGTGGTATGTGATACATTTTATTTATTTTTCTTGACGTCCAAATCTGATATACATAAAAAAATATGTAATGAGGTTTGTAAATTTAATATATGATGACATGAAAATGGTTATATTACTATGCATGATATATGTTTTATGATGAGAAATGATATATTGACACATGCAATTGACATGTAAATTTAATATATGATGACATGCAGATATTTGAGATTGGTTTTTTATATTTATATGGTGAACATAAGGCATTACGGAGAGGAAGTAGCGTAGAAAAAATGGGCAGTCGATAGGCATGATTACATATTGACACGTGCAATTAGCAAACCTGAACATTCAGGCTTTGTTCGTGGTGTTGGCAGTACAGTAAACATTAGGTCATTTTTTGGTAAATAAGGACAGAAGAAACAATCAACCTCCATCTTAGTAGAAGAAATCAAGGCTGATATGAGGGTCAAATTTGAGGCTAAATGGCTCAGCAAGAATTCTTTCAATCTCAGCAAGCAATGTTACAGAAACAAATATCATTACTTCAAAGCATGTTTGTTATGCTGTAGGGGACCAACAACCCCTCTCAATTTGTCCCTAAGATAGAGGTGGAGACAGGTCCTTCGCATGGTGTCCCTATGCTAAGTAACTGCCACTCTATTAATCCACATTTTCTAATAGAAGAAATACATATAAAAATTTTGAATTTTATTATCACCACTTACACTTTCGTTTTCACATATACTAACACTGATAACTACCCTTTAAGAGTTGATAATATTGTTTTTCCATGATTTTATTATAGACATATATACTGTGCCACCTTGCTCTTAAAATTAATGGTGACACAGTAATTGTGGCAAGGGATACGATTTATCCATTCTCAGCTAGTTCTTTGATTCATGGCATACCATTACTATTTGGTCATATGAAGGTGTCTGTAGATTTCTCATTTCCCGAATACGAACAAGAACAGCTCCCCGTTCCTACATATGAAATTGAAATAGTAGGGCTAGCATATGTCAGTTTTCTTCAATGGCCACTATATCTCGTGCTCCTTGGAGAGGTAACAATTCTTCTTTCATTTAATACTAGAAACACCTACAGCTTAATTTTCATTTATGTTATAGTAATATTATAATATATTATTAATTAATAGGAAAATAACTTGCAACTATCAAGAAAGGCTCAATTGGATATACAAGATAGCGATTTATCAAAAGAGTCAACTGCAAGAAAACATTAGACTTTGGTTAGTGAGGAAATTTTGACAACTTTGAGTGGCAATATGCTATACATACATGACTTTGTTGTCAAATTACGAGTTGGATATATGTTCAAAATTTCTCATTCGTCCACATTATTTCGGTTTCCGCTAAATACTATGTATGAGATAATGATATGACTGAAAGATATCGCTCAACTTCTCTCCATGGATATGTTTGATATCTCAATCATTCACATATTTATAATGTAAGATAAATCTATATTTTCTTATTCGTAAGATCGAATTGCTATATTCAAACGTAGTTTTAACTTAGGTCGAATTTATGATTCGTGCATATAGGTTTCTTCATAAATTGTGCATTCAGTCATCTACATCCATTAGTTTTTTTTGTCCATATATGTTATCTTTGATAAATACATCTGAGATCGAGAATGTGCAAAATTATATGGTATCTACCATGTTGGCACAGAAAGATAAAAAAATTTATCCTACTACCTTATATTCAAAAGTAAGATAAAATTTGAATTTATATATTTTTTGCTTAACTTTTTATTCTGACATTCCTTATCCATTCAAATATATATTTTTTTTATATCTATAGTGCCCATTGTATGCTAATCGTTTTATATTGTGATTGATCGGAGATTTTTTTCATGGATCCTCTGGGCAAGGCTGATAAAATCATACATGTCAAAAAAATCCATTGCCATAAAAGTTTTATTACTAGCTAACATATATATATAATTCAATTTTCAATATATATAATGCATGCTTTTATATAAACTTATTTTTCTATGGTATATAGATTATATCGTGTACAAGGTAGGAAATGTTTGAGTAGCATACCGAATTGTAATTTTATTATGGTATTTGTCATTGTTTCCGTTTTCTAGTTAGATTGAATTACTTTTTTTTAATTTAGTTAAATGATACTTTATTTCTTTTTCTGAAGTGTCCAAGTCAAATTAGTAATATTGAATATGGATACTACATTAAGAGGTATATGTATGAAATTTTGACTCAGCATTGGATGGAGGATATATTGCATAAGATATATGCAAATTATTTTATTTTATACATAACTATTGCAAATTAAATGATACCTAACTATTGCAATTATTATCATATTTTTTTATTTGCCTTCAATTTCTTTGTAGGTTTTCAATATCGGATCATATACTCAAGAGAATATAGATGAGATTCGACAAATATGATCTAATTTTTTTGTAAGTGATTGTATATAAATTTTTAATCTCTTAGATTATGGATATTAAATGTGGAAGAGTTATAAATTGTGTATGTATATATATGAATATTGTTGAATATAGATTTATATAAATTGAGTATTTATGGATTTGTTATGGATATTGTACATTATTTATGGACTGTAGATGAATGTTATTAATTTAGACCTTATTGAATAGTTAGGAATATAACTAGATAACTTCTATGTTGTGCTTGTGTCTATTTGAGATAGCTGTTCAATTACAGGTTTTACAGAATTCTGTAAATATAAATAAATGTGGAAAAAATAAAAAAAATTTGTTTTGTGGCTGTTGTTACAAACGCCGGACACAAATAACTGGTCATTTATGGCTATTGTAACTAACACTAGGCGCAAATGATCAACTTTTTGTAGTTGTTATAGTTAACGTCAGTCGTATTTGATTACTTTTTTATGGCTGTTGTAATTAATGTCAGACACAAATAATCAACCTTCTGTGGCTATTGTAGCGCCAGACGCATTTGATCACTTTTTTGTGGCTGTTGTAACTAATGTCAAATGCAAATGATCAACCTTTTGTGGCTGTTGTAGCACCAAACACATTTGATCACTCTTTTGTGGTTGTTGTAACTAACATCATGCCAAATGATATACCTTTTGTGATTGTTGTAGTTAACGCCAGACCCATTTGATCACTCTTTTGTGGCTGTTGTAACTAACGTCATGCACAAATGATATATATTTTGTGGCTATTGTAGTTAACACCAGACACATTTGATCAGTCATTTATGGTTGTCACCAATAGCCACAAAAAGTCAACCCATTATTTGTGCCTCGTTCATTTGTGGCTTCCCTATACCAAGCACAAAAGATGAAAAACAGCAGCCACAAAAGATCATTTTCTGTATTAGTGAAAGTATACGTGTTTATTATATTGAGATGAAATATTAATATAATTTTTATAATATATAATATGTATATATATTATATATTTAAATATTTTTTTATATAATATTTTTTTATTAATATAAATATTTCTTTTTATATCATTTTATATTTTTTAGCTAATTTTACCAAATACTTTTAATTAAATCGGTTACTATTAGATTATCAACTAGTTTTAATTAAATCAGCTAAATTATCAGTTATTACTAGATTATCAGCTAATTTTACCATACAGAGTTTAAGTCATTTTGAAATAAACATTTTGAAATGCAACTATCTATATCTATCTAATTCTAATACGAATTAGCAAGTTGTAGTAGAGGCATAACATTTTGGCTCACATTTTGTATGTCTTTCAACACGCATGTGAATTTGTAAATGGAATTGCTCTTGTTTTCTATGATATTTTTCAAATAAGAGGAAGGAGTTGGCGAGAAGATCTTGCAAGTTAAAACGTGATCGGAGATTGTAGATTTAGTACCTAACTTTCTTTCTGGGACGTCTGTTGAAAGTTAACATATCTATCACTATCTACAGTACAATAATTCAAAGTTAGCTCACAATAAAGTTTTTATAATGTCTTTTTTTTTTTGGACAAAAACTTTGGGTATCGAATCAACTTAATTTGAGTGATAATTACGGCAATATTATTCATCCAAGTCTTCATCAAAATATTTTCTTCCGTTTCTCTTTAATTACGGCAATTTTAATAACTTCTCTTTCTACTTATTAAATATATATCTGATTGATTTGAAAAACTTAATTATCTGCTCTAAATCATAGATTGCCAGTTAAATTGTCTCGTTATATATAATTATTACCCGGTAAGTAATTTTAACTACCACATATTTTTCAACTATATAAGAAAAAAAAAAAACTTTCTTTAAGGCTGTATTTGACAACTTTTCAAAGTCGGAAAATAAAATAAAAGGACGGGGTTGAAAGCAACTGCAACGGGGGAGCATGTGTAATATAACCCCATAAACTTCCAAATATCTGGAAGAAAGAAACTAATTATTCGTCCCCAAATATAATATAATAATGGTCCTATCAATTTTACTGAAATATAATCCTTTCTTTTCTTGCTAATTTAATTACAACGAAAAAAGCGACCAAAAAATAATATTAAATAATTTTTGATAGAACAACGTTAGGTCATGATTCATTGGAAGAGGTTAGGTATTTCACATTGAAGCAAAAGTCAAGACATTTCCTTTTTTCTTTTTGTTTTAATCAAAAGTCAGGAAAAAAATTAATTATAATAAATAAATAATTTTTTTTTTTTACCTCAAAAAAATATGCTGCATCCTAACTGGTTAACTTAAACCTAATGCGTCATAATTCATATCACTTTCAAGTTTTTATGTATGAGACAATTAAGCACATGGAGTGGTCACTTGGGAGGCCAATAAGAATATTTAACATTATATAATAATTACAATTAAGTCTCTGGAATTTTTTTTTTTTTTTCCTTTTCAGACCAATCAATCTAACCAGTTGAATCTGGTTGCACTTGAATCTCTAACTCTCTTATAATATTAACTATAAATAAATTAGAATTAATAGAACGAATTACACTTTTACCACTAAATTATACCCGCTACAATGCACTTATTGTATATAAATAAATTTTTTATCGAGTAAGATAATCGAACATTTTAAATATTATATATATATATTAATATATTTTATCTTTTAAAAAAATTGAGTTTAAAACCTATTTAATTGTCAGATATTTTTACGCTTCAGATGACTTCGCTATATAGTACTCTACGGTGGATGCTGACATGACAGAAGGCTGCTAAATTGTCACACGTTGGTGGGCTATAACTAAAACTACAATTTAGAATGACTTAGAGTAATATTTCTCCTTTGAATTAGGTTAGGGTTCAATTTTACATTTTACTAAGAAAAGGAATACCTCACAAACACCAGTAAATAACTTCCTATTAGTTCGTTTTCAGTTAATTAATTGAACTAAATATAAAACACTGTTCTTCATTAATAGCATGCTGGCGTGCTAGCAATTAATCAACTTATCATTAATTAAGAATCAAAATTTGCCAACGATATTGTTCAATAAATTTCTTGCTATCTCCATCATATATAGCTTGCATTATTTGAATTGCGTTTAGTTGGAATTTATTTTGATTTTACTTGTGGGCCAAATTAAATTTTTAATTAATTATTTAATCGTTAGAGTAAAAGTAAGTAGTTACACGTACATGAAGAATAAAAAGGCATCGATGTAACATTAAACTTACATATAGCAGTGTTTGAAAAAATTGATCATGCCATTAACTGATTTCACACTGTGAGACATTTACATTTAACGCTCAAAATATTTATTTATGCTGCAATATCTTCTTATATTTGTCAATAATATATACTTGAGCTTAAATAAATTTTAGTTATCAAATTATCATATATTAAATTTCATATCTTTTTTCATACTAGAATCAGATATATATATATATATATATATATATTATGAATTGATATTGAAATTTTAATCTATTATAATCAGTGCCATATTTTTTATCTAACTCTAATTGGTGCATATAAAATAAATCAACTCGCCAACTAAATTGATTTCTACAATTACCAAAAATTTTGAAGACCTACGTATATTAAGGTGTTTGAGACAATGTTGTAAAAACCGGACCGGTCAACGAACCGGAAAAGACAGAGGATCAAGAGTTAGAGGTCCAACCGGGGTTGAACCGGGGTTAAACCGGTCAAAGTAATATTTTATCAAAATATAATTTTTAATAAGTTCATACACAATAAAATATGAAAAATAAATAAATTAAATCTATTTTATACATGATTAT
>CATIWF010078500.1:0-40747 GCA_949630135.1 Balakata baccata | reverse complement strand
GATATTTAGATGTCAAAGAATTAAATTAATTTACATTTATAAGTAATAATTTACAAATTAATTCGATTTTTTGTATTTGGATTGTAATAATAATTGTCAATTATAAAATTAAATTATAACCATTAAATTATTAAATAATTTGTAAAAGAAAAGAGAATTAATTAACACATAGGAAAAAGAATTAATTAATGAAAAGAGAACTAACAAATACAAGGGAAAGAGAATTAATTAATGCATTCATTTGACAAAGATGACCTAAATAGCATCAATTACTTATTATTATAGGTAAAATTCCAAGTTCATCTATGCACCTAGTACATAGTAGCAAAAGCCTAATTATTATTGTATATTCCCATAAAGAAATAAAGTTCTCTTTCTCCAATTACTATTAAATAAGGATGAAATAGATAAAAAAATATTTAATATTTATAGATGACTGTGAAACGTCAAATAGTTTAGAACAAAAAAATAAAAACCTTAAACGATATTTATTCAGTAACAGAGTAAGAAATTAATTATTTATTAAAGTTATTTATTGTCGTATAAAAAATTATTTGAAACTTCCCTACCACATGCATACCCAATAGAGATTCTCTATAGAATGTACACATTAGTGATAAGAAGCCAGTAAAAGAAGGCCTAAAAAGTTCATATTTTCTATCTTATTGTTGAGTTGTTGATTCTATATTCCCCTCAAGAAGTTCAAGATGCACTCTTTGATTTTCAATCAAGAAATTCTTTCATATTTCTCTTTTACAAGAAGGGGGTAAATGTGACAGCTCCATAAAATTCTTGGAATATAGAAGAGGTGTCAGCTATGCCTTTTTTTTCCGCCAATTTAATCTTATTATATGTTTTACAAATCAGTATTTTAATATATTTATCTGATCCTCATTTAGCTATATAATTTCCTCTTTCCACATCTTTAAACTACTACTTGGGTACTTCCCCCCTACACATTCACTGCCTTTCCCTATCTACTGACTAGTAGTAAGCACAAATTTCTGCGTAGCACTTCCACATTTGTTCATCGTAATAGATTCTATACTGGGCTTCTTTTTCTTTGCTCAATTTCTGCAGGAAAATGGATTTTCTTGGAATTTATGTAGTAATCTTCTTAGCCATTTCAAAAAGAATTTATGGGTATGGAGGTGGATGGTCTAATGCACATGCTACCTTCTATGGAGGTGGTGATGCTTCTGGTACAATGGGTAAGAACTAAAACTCAAACCCAATAAACTCTAGTTAATAATTAAGCTTTTTCTTGCAAATTCTTGGTGTGGTGAACCAATTCTTGGATTTCTGTAGTAGGAGCGTGTGGATATGGAAACCTTTTCGGCCAAGGCTTTGGGACAAATACAGCAGCGTTGAGCACTGCCCTATTCAACAATGGGCAAACTTGTGGTGCATGTTTTGAAATCAAGTGTGCAAATGATGGCAGGTGGTGCTTACCAGGTTCCATCATTGTTACAGCAACAAATTTTTGTCCTCCAAATAATGCTCTTCCAAGCAATGCAGGAGGCTGGTGTAAATCCTCCTTTACAGCATTTTGATCTTTCTCAGCCTGTTTTTCATCATACAGCTCATTACAAAGCTGGAATTATCCCTGTCCAATACAGAAGGTTAGATGTTCAGTTTTCTTTTTCTTGTAACGGGACGAAGCCAGAACCATATAATTGGAGGAATAAAAGAGAAATTTTATATAGTATCGGAGGAGGTCCCATGTGAGCCCCCTTCTTTTCGTCGCTGTCCTCTAAATCATTCCCTTTTTTTTAACAAGCAAAATGCTAAAACCTGAAGATCTAAGTAAACCTATTTGTATTTCGGTTCAGGGTTGCTTGCAGGAGAAGTGGAGGGATAAGGTTCACTATAAATGGACATTCATACTTCAACCTAGTCCTTATAACCAATGTTGGTGGAGCTGGTGATGTTGTATCAGTATCCATAAGACGATCTGCAACTGGCTGGCAACCAATGTCTAGAAACTGGGACCAAAATTGGCAAAGCAGCTCTTACCTAAATGGTCAAGCACTCTCCTTCAAGGTCACAACTAGTGATGGGCGATCCACGATATCCAAAAATGTTGCTCCCCCCAACTGGGCCTTTGGCCAAACCTTCACTGGAAGTCAGTTCTAGTTTTGATTAACCTATGCCAAAACCAAAACTAACATAAAATCACTTGATGTTAAGCCCCTCCCCCACCCACAGCCCTTAACAGTAATTAGTACCCATTAATCTGTGACTAGTTACATGAGATCTGTATACTTCCAGATGTGTTAGTACTTGTTATACAAGGACAGTGGTGTCATAGCAAACGGGCCCTTTTAGCCATGGCCCAAATTTGTGCATTTGCTGCTTCTTGGTGATACCCTATTGGAAGGGGTTTAATGATTTGGTCTGAAAAAGTCCAAGGATATCTGGCAGGCCATTTTCAAGTTCGGGAACAAAATGTCATCGTATTATAGGGCTTTAGGGCGATGCTGTGGAAAGGAGGTTATATGATATATTTGCTTGTTTCTATAATATTGATGTGTGAAAAGTTTAGTGAGGGTAAAAATTATTCATTGTATTTTAGGTTGGATTTAATTCAATCCATGAATAATTGATTGAATGGTAATAGAACTCATTTGAATAAATTCGTGAAAAAATTAATGTACTATTCTATTAAATGTATATATTTATAGAATATAATAAGACAGAAAAGACCGGTTGAATAATTTTGATCCTGAGAATACTAGTTGAGTAAATAATTTTCTCTAATTACATTAACCTGCTATATTTCAATTTATCTTATGCTCAATTTTATATTTATCAAAAAAAAAAAAAAAATCCCGTTGGCGAATGAACGACAGTCGAGTGAAAGTCGTTTTGTTTCGCTGACGACTAGTCGCTTGATTGTGTCATGAACATGTGCTTCTTCAATGATAAGGTTATGATACAAGTAAAATCAAAATGTCCATTGCTAAGGTTATAATACAAAAATCTTAAACCAGTAGTAGCATCCCGCATCAGAATTACTATCTAAAATATCCGATTAATTAGGGTTTTCGAGTTTTTGGGTAACATGATCCGCAATCGCCCAGGAATTTTGAGTTGGTCAAGAAGAAATCTCGCCAGAGAGATGCGCCAATCTAAACCATTGATCGAATTTTTCAACACGAAGTATGGGCAAAGACATAAGCTTTCTTCACCGTCACCGACCTGCGAACACGGAAATTTAAAAAATGTATAAGCAAATCGATCTATCAAACAAGCAATAAACACAGAAAGATGGCGTAGAACTTTTTTATTAGCCTGCGAGGCCATCACCGCCCCATCGATTCGATCGAAGTAGGGCTCCGACCGCAGGCTGTCTTCATCGCAAGATTGGACCTCAAATTAGGCAAAAACGAATCTCCCTCTTCCTCTCTCAACGGAATAGGGTAGCTTAAGAAAAGAGTAAAGAGAGAGATTTTCGCCTCAAGAAGAGAATCGCCTTCCTGCTCAGATAATATCAACTCGTGATTTTTGCTGGGTTTAGGGATTTTTATTTTACAGCAGGCCCTAATTTGTGATCCCTGATATGCCCTCAAGATTATTGAATATTACGCTGGTTTCAGCTATATTTTCGTCCACTTTATAAGGGCATTTCTGATAGAGTGGTATTGAGATAACTTAAAAGTCATTTCCATCAACATTAACTAGGGCAATAAAAAAAATAAAAATTACTATTTATTCTATATAATTTTATATAATATATTATCACTTTTATAAAATTTAAAAAACATATAATTTATATAATATACTATTATTTTTAAATAATTTATTCTAAAATTTTTTAATATATTATACTAGTATTTCTACAGAGTTAATTTATTGGATTAATACCATCCAAAATAAAGAAAATATTTTTTAGTAATGTATTATAATATTTTTTCTGATCAGAGGTTGAATCGATTATCAAAAAAAAAATTAGGCAAAAAATTATGATACATTATGGGAAAAGAAAACTTCTATCGAAGAGAAGCAAATGAAAGACTTTCATAAAAATTCTCGTAGAATCAAAAATGAAGTTTTCATTCTGTACGAATTTATTTCTATGGAGAAATAGAACATTTTGCAGAAGTTTTTGCTAATAATTTTCAGGTCATCCTATAGTTGTTTAAAGATTCTTTCATGCATTATGTTAGATATCAAAGAAAATCAATTTTGGCTTTTAAAGATAGGTCTCTTCTGATGTAAAAAATGGAAATATTGCTTTGTCAATTTATGTCAATGTCATTTTTATGTGTATTAGTGCATTATGTTAATTTATAAATAGCAAAATGTATATTTTTAAAACTTCAAAAAGTACTTAAATTATGTAGAAAAAATTGTAATTTTTTTTAAATATATCTATAATTGACTAGAAAACAAAGTGTTGGACCGCTGGTGTTAGTTTTATCTATTTTTTTAGTGAAAATTTGTAAAGTAGTTTCTATTATTATATTGAATTTTTATATAAAATTTTTTTTATCATTTGAAGTTAGAATATGTGAAGAAACAAAATAACTTTTTTAATTTTCTTTTAAATTATGAATTTCAACACTATATTATCCTTCCTGAGTTTATATGTGAGAGTTTGTCCTCTCCTATGTGAGAGTTTGTCTCTTCTGTTAATCATATGTTTTAGTATTTTTTCTTCATTCGTGTAGATAGGATTGAAAATGGACATTACTTTAGAGAATTTGTCTTTATTATCAATTGAAAAAAGTGATGATTTGTCTCTGAAAGGCATTGTGGACCCTACACAAGGTGGCATCAATGGATTATGCTTGGTGGATTGTTTCCTTACAGACTGAAATGTTAATTTTCATATCATGAGGAACAGATTGGCATCTCTATGGAGACCTGGTAGAGTGTGTATCACTGAAGTGGACCAACAGAGATACCTGTTCAAATTCTTTCATGAAATAGACTTGAAGTGAGTCTTAGAAGGGGGACATTGGTCCTATGACAATCATTTATTGTTGCTTCAAAGATTGAAGATTGGAGGCTCACTGCGTATTATGCCATTAACTCACGCTGAGTTCTAGGTACAAATATACAATCTTCCGCGTGAGTATATATCGGAATCTATTGGAAAACAAATAGGTAATTTCATTGGTACGTTCCTGGATTATGATGCTCAGAATAATGTTGGGTTATGGAAAGAGTATATAGAGATACAAGTATCTATGGATGTTAGAAAACCGTTGTTCTAAGGCAAAAAGATCTGTAAGGCTAGTGGTGACTGGTTTTTTGCTTCATTCAGATATGATAGGTTAGGGGTCTTCTGCTATATTTGCGATTATTTGGGCCATTCTAACCGTTTCTGTGATAAGCACTTCACCACTCTAGAGAAGGAAATTGTGAGAGGATGGGGTGAGTGGCTCAAAGCTTCGATAAGAAAATCAACATCTGACAATAGCCATTTATGGCTGCGAAACAGTGCCGGAGAGAGGGAGATCACGGCAGTAAGTGTAACATCATCGACCGTCCATACATGCAATATCACATGCATTCCATTTGAACATGTTCATTTTATATATGACATTCACATGAAACACATACATACATATGGATTTTGGTGTGCACTGCTCACAAGGTAGATTTGCCATGGGTCGGTTTATCGCAATAGGAATAAGTCGCATGTGTCCAGTTATAATTTAAATAAGGACACAAGATATTGAAAATAAAATTAAATAAAATGATTAAATTGAAATAAATGAAATTTGGCATAGCTAAATTAATTAGATTGAACAATTTGACTAGATAGTATTTTCGATATTGACTAAGTACATATAAAATGTAGAAATAATAATAATAATAATAATAATACTAATAATAATAATAATAATAATAAGGGACGACTTAGGTCGGTTTTGGACCATTATAAGGCTGCTGCCTTATCTTTAATCCATATATAGTTCCTCCTTCTTCTTTCATTTATTCTTCAATTTTTTTCTCAAACTCTAGTCATGTTCAGACCTTCTGATCATAAGTATTTCATGTATCCTCCTTGTCTTGCTATTTTTTTTAATTATGGATTGCAAAATTATGGTATTTTAATAACAAGTATTATAACTGAATTTTAGAATTTTGTTTATGTACTAGAATATTGAGGCTCCGTTTCCTTCATTTAGAAATTGATTTTGGAGAAACATAACCATTAAACCTGCAGGTGATTGTCTTAGATTTATGGCTGTATAAATACTTTTTAATAATTTAGTGTATATAAAAAGATATCGGCATCGGACTAGAATTGATTTAATTGTAGAATCTAGCTGAATCACTTACTGTTTTGATTATTTTTCCATATGATAGAGTCTGTAATCGAGGAAACTCAAAATATGAAAGTCGCAGATATCTGTGTTATCTAGCTGTATAAATTTCAACACCAGATTTTGGGTAGATGTTGAGTTATGGTTAAAAGAGTCATGTATATTCCATATTTGAGATGTCTACTTAGTGTCCTGTGCAGGTCTAGTCAGTTGTTTGCCTATTTTGAGCTCCTTATAGACATTATCTGTAAATGGTCAAAAAATGAAAGTTATAGATATATGTTTAGATAAAGTTTGGAATAGATATCACCTCAATATGTTATATTTTTATGAGATATGGCCTTTAGAAATCATACTGATTCGGATGTCAATTATGTTCTTGACCAGTCACAAGTACTCTACCATATAAGGGCCTTAGAGGTAGAATGGACAAAAGTCTTCAACATGAAAAATGTTCCATTTTAACATGTCTATGTTTATATAAAGTTTTATACAAATATGACTTACATGTTGTAAGATATTAAGAAACAAAATTGGTGTCCCAAAACTGCCTTAGGGCAAAAATATGGTAGAAAACAAAACATGAATTGAAATTGCACCAAAAATTACACAATGCCCCAATTGCTTTGAATTTGTAATATGTTATAGATTAAATGTTATCTTTAATTAAAAATAAGGATTATACAAATTGGACTAGTATAGAAAAAGTTATAAGTTATTGAACATATGAAGGTTATACTGCCATAATACCAAACTCTAGCTAGTGGTTCATATTATGCATATTTCAATTTGTTTAAATTTCACTAAGTTTATTTAGTTACCAATTGACCAAGTATATATTCAATTAGGCTCATAGTATATTGGAGACCCCCAAGGAAGTGAGAGACAATAAGTTAGAAGTTCAATATCAAAAGAAAAAAAGTGAGTTTAATTATCAAACGATTTTTCTGGTACGTATTGTTATGTGCTACGTGCAATTGACTTGATTTGCTTTATTTGAATTACCTAATTGCTATAATATGGCCAATGAGATTGCGTTGAATGTAAAGTACATGTTTGTATTATATGTATAGGTTTTCTTTGCATGAGGTAAATGTTGCCTGAAATGTATAATAGTTGATGTAAAAGTAATGATTGTTGCAATTGCATATGCATATGGACTTAAAAGGCGTTGTGACTAGCTAAATTGTATTATAAAGCAAAAGAAGAGGCATATGGCCCAAACAAATGTTCAAAAGCAAAAGAAAAGGTCTATGGCCTAACAAATGTACAAATATTACAAATAATCAAGCTAGCTAGCAAATGCAAATGTTCACATGCCTGGGACAGTGTCTATTTAGCCTGGTCACAATAATAAAAAAATGACAAAGCATAAGTATAAGTAAATGAAATATTTACATGATTTAATATGATTTAAATTCATATGATATTGATAAATAGAATGACATGTAAAATGTGTATGAATGACAATTATTACTTATAATTGTGATTTGCTTGGTACTTTAGAAAGCTTTTGATGATTATTTTCACTGAGTCGTAACTCACCAAATTACATCATTTTTCAGGCAAAGTAGAGTAATTAGCTTATTTTGAAGGTACATACTATATAGAAGATATGGATCACAGGTCACCAGCCGAGCCTCACCAATCTCTCTCCTTGTATTACACCTATGTATATGAACATGATATTTATATTTTGGGTTATATATCTACAAATGTATAAATATAGTAAATATGCAGTGATGTGTAAATCCATATTTGGCCTTGAACTTACTACCTACAATAATTGAATACAGCATCTGAATTATCAGCATATGTAATAAATTATGTATATAGTCAAGCTGTTATGCTTTGTTGGATTGTTAAAAGCTACAAAGCGATACTATTATATGATTAAAAAATATATATCCCTCATTATAAATAAGATCTTATCTTATTACTATACAATATATGATGATACACGATAACATAATATAAGTGATATTCATTTTAGTTTGGTATCAGAGCAGAGATATGTTCTTTAAGAACACACATATGCATTAGAATATGATAACATATGCATCATATATCTTCAACATTGTCAAGTGACATAATTTCATGTGTTATAAGGCCATGGTAGAATACAATTCACCAAAGAGAGAGAGGCAGGCCGAACATTATTACATGAAGCATCTTCTCACCCTTATAGAGACCAGCCTTCACTAGGAGTTAGGGCTCCAGTACATGCACCCCAATCGTCACATACAGAGATACCTTATGAGAATCCTGAGCAAGAAATACAGAGGTCATAAAAGCAAAGAGAAATACGCTATGACAAGTTAAGGAAACATGATGCAGTTGATTTTTATAGCACCACTGATCCAACAGAGGCTAAGACTTGGCTCAAGAGAACACAGAGTATTAAGTATGATGAAATGTATTCCTGAGAAAAAATTTGATTATGCAGTATCTTTGCTTCAGGGTAATGCATATGAATGGTGGGAGACAGTTCCTGGCAGTGATGTATAGCCCCATATTCTTACCTAGGATGATTTTGTTAATGAATTTCAAAATAATTATATGTCATATGCATATAAATATGAGAACAGAAGAGAGTTCCTGAATTTAAAGCAAAGAAATATGATTGTGGCAGAGTATGAGGTACAATTTAATAAGCTCTCCCACTATGCCACTTTTATGATCTATACTGAAAGAGACAAATATAGAAAATTTGAAGAGGACCTTAGATATGAGATCAGGAATAGAATCACAGCTATTGATCTCGATAGCTATACCAAACTTAGAGTTGCAGCAATTATGGCAGAAAGATTAATGAAAGAAGTTGTAGAACAACAATCTAGAAAGGCAACAAAAGAATTTCTCGCAGAGTCCAGTAGGAGACAGGAATAGAGGGATAGATTCTTACCATCATAGTCTGGTAACATGGGTACATACTCAGGCCCTAAAGGTCGTGCTGTGACTTCATTTTGTTCTAGCAGAAGACAGAGTCAATATATGGAGCAAATGCCTACTTGTATTCATTGTGGGAGACAACATACAAGTGAATGCAGAATGCTCACAGGAGCATATTATTTATGTGGGTCATTAGATCACATGTATAGAGACTATCCATAGAGAGCTAGATAGCAGAGGCAGAGGGATATCAAAGGCTATAGTGAGGCACCCAGAATGGGTAGTACCGGTGTAGCACAAGGTAGAGGCAAAGACAGGACTGGTGCAATAAGAAGAGGTATGACCAGATCTGAGGGTCAGAGTTCCAGACCTCCCACACAGGCCAGAGTCTATGCCATTACTAGACAGGAGGCCGTTGAGTTTCCAGAAGTTGTCACTGGTAATATTTTTATTTATGATGTACCAGCATATGCATTGATAGACTCAAGTTCCACACATTCATTTATTTCATCCATAGGCATCTAAAGTGCATCAAAATTATGAACCCTTGGGAACTGGCATAAATGTGAGTACTCCACTAGGAACAATATTAGTTGTGAACAATGTATGTCATGATTGTTTAATATGCATTGATCAAGCCAAATTGCAAGCTAATTTGATTTTATTGCCACTGTATGAATTTGATGTGATACTGGAAATGGATTGGCTAACTAAATATCATGCAATAGTGAATTGTTTCACTAAGAAAGTAATTTTAAAGTCTCCAAACCAGCCAAGAGTTGTATTTTTTGTGAACAAAAATTTGTACCTGCCTGTTTAGTATCTACTGTAAAGGCATTTAGAATGATCAATGGTAGATGTGAGACATATTTAGCACATGTGACTGATACCAAAACCACCAATAGTTCACTTGAAAATATACTAATAGTGAATGAATTTCCATATGTATTTCTAAATGATCTAGCTGGATTACCACCTGCTAGAGAGATATAGTTCATTATTCATTTAGTATCAGGGGTAACACCAATATCAATACCACCCTACATAATGGCTCTAGTTGTGTTGAAAGAATTGAAGACCCAATTATAGGAACTACTTGATAAGGGGTGCATCAGACCTAGTGTTTCACCATATGGAGTACTAGTGCTTTTTGTCAAAAAGAAAGATGGTACCATGAGATTGTGCATTGACTACAGACAGCTGAATAAAATGACAATTAAGAATAAATACCTTTTACCTAGAATAGATGATTTGTTTGACCAGTTACAAAGAGCCTAAGTATTTTCCAAGATTGACTTGAAGTCAAACTATTATCAGCTAGGGGCAGCAGAGGTAGATGTTCCAAAGACTGCTTTTCGAACCAGGTTTGGGCACTATGAATTTTTAGTCATGCCATTTAGGCTGACTAATGTTCCAACTGCATTTATAGCACTAATGAATAAAGTTTTTCAACCATATCTGGACAAGTTTGTCATAGTATTTATTGATGACATACTTGTGTATTCAAAAGATAGGGAGGAATATGAACAACTTTTGAGGATTATGCTGCAAACTTTGAGGGAGGAACAATTATATGCTAAATTGAGTAAATGTGAATTCTAGTTAGACCATATGGTATTCTTTGGACATGTGGTATTAGGCAAAGGCATAGAGGTAGATCCAAAGAAAATAGAGGCCATATTAAATTAGGAAACTCCTAAGAATGCTGCAGAGTTATGTAGTTTTCTGGGTTTAACTGGGTATTATCGCAGATTTATTGATGGATTTTCATTGATTGCCAGCCCTTTGACTAAATTGCTAAGAAAGAATGTGTCATTCAAGTGGACTTCAGAGTGTCAAAATAGTTTTGAAAAACTAAAACACAGGCTAACTTCTGCACTAGTGTTAGCTATTCCTATAGATACATTAGGATTTATAGTATACAGTGATGTTTCACACCAAGGCTTAGGATGTATATTAATGTAGCATGATAAGGTGATAGCTTATGTATCTAGGTAGTTGAGATAACATGAAATGTCATATCCAGTGCATGCCTTAGAATTGGCTGTAGTTATATTTGCATTGAAAATTTGGAGACATCATTTATATACCGAGACATTCTAGATCTTTACAAACCATAAGAGTTTGAATATCTGCTGATACAGAAAGAATTAAACATAAGACAAAGACGATGGTTAGAGCTATTAAAAGATTATGACTGCACAATTGAATACCATCCAAAAAAGGCAAGTGTAATGGTAGATGCATTAAGCAAGAAATCCAGCAGCAGTATGGCTTACTTACAAGCAACCTCTCTTCTATATTTGATTCAGTTTCGGTCTATGAATATTGAATTGAGTATGCATGATAATGGGTCACTAATTGTAACTCTTCATGTTAAACCTATACTAATAGATAGAATCAAAGAAGCACAGGATAGAGATCCTCAATTGTATGAGAAAATTGAAATGGCAAAGCAGAGAAAAAGCAAAGACTACTATTTATAGAATGATACATTGATGTTAAAGTCATGCACATGTGTTCCAAACATTGATAACATGCGCCAAGAAATAATGGAAGAGGCATATAATGCACCATATGCAATGCACCCAGGGATGACAAAGATGTATCACAGTTTGAGACCTCATTATTAGTGGCTAAGGATGAAGAAATATATAGCAAAATATGTTTCTAAATAACTAATATGTCAATAAATTAAAGTAGAACACCAAACTCTAGCAAGTAAACTACATCCATTGCTAGAATGGAAATGAGAGAAAATAATAATAGACTTTGTTTATGGATTGCCGAGAACTCCACAGAAGAATGATGCTATATGGGTAATTATTGACAGATTAACCAAGTCAGCACATTTTCTGCCTATCAGATAGGGGTGTGCATTGGAGAGTTTAGCAAAGTTATATGTCAAAGAAATAGTTAGATTACATGGCATTCCATTAACTATCGTGTCTAATAGAGATCCATAATTTACTTCACGTTTTTGAGTGAGTTTACAAAATGCATTAGGAACAAAATTGAACTTCGGCACTGTATTTCACCCATAGACTGATGGTCAAACAGAGAGAACTATATAGACATTAGAGGATATGCTCAGAGCATATGTTATGGAATTCAAAGGATCTTGGAAAGTATGTGGCACTAATAGAGTTTGCATAAAATAATCAATATCACAGTAGTATTCAGATGGCACCATGTGAAGTACTGTATGGAAGAAAGTGTAGAAGCCTAATTATTTAGGATGAATAAGGTGCACAAGCAATGGAAGGACCAGAAATGGTACAGGATACAGTAGACAAGATCAAGATAGTCAAAAACAGACTTAAGGTAGTACAAGATAGACAAAAGAGCTATGTTGATCAGCACAGAAGAGAAATGGAATATGAGATAGGCGAAAAGGTTTTTCTTCGAGTGTCACCATAGAAAGAAGTAATCTGATTTGGCAAGAAGGGCAAACTGAGTACAAGGTACATAAGGCCTTATGAAATTCTTGAAAAGGTTAGTCCATTGGCATATAGGTTGGCTTTACCTCAAGAGATGGCTCAAATTCATAATGTATTTCATGTCAGTATGCTTAGAAGATACAAATTAGACCCAATACATATACTTAAAGATCAAGCCATTGAGAATGCAGATGATATGAGCTATATCGAAGAACCTATAAATATCATAGGATAAAAGACAAAACAACTGAGAAATAAGGAAATTCCTCTAGTCAAAGTGTTATGGAGAAACCACTCACAGGAAGAGGCAACATAGGAAACATAAGAGAATATGAAAAGGTTGTACCCACACTTATTCCTAGGTATCAAATTTCGAGGACAAAATTTTAAAAGGAGGGGAAAATTGTAACATCATCGACCGTCCATACATGCATTCCATTTGAACATGTTCATTTTATATATAGCATTCACATGAAACACATGCATATATATAGATTTTAGTGTGAACGTGCTCACAAGGTAGATTTGCCACTGGTCAGTTTATCGCAATAGGAATAAATCGCACATGTCCAGTTATAATTTAAATAAGGACACAATATATTGAAAATGAAATTAAATGAAATGATTAAATTGAAACAAATAAAATTTTACATAGTTAAATTAATTAGATTGAATAATTTGGCTAGATAGTATTTTTGACATTGACTAGGTATATGAATAATTTGGCCTTAAGATTAGCGAAGATAGGAAAAGGCGCATGCCTAGTTTAATATGTCCAACACTTCAGAACTTAGAGACTTTGGAGTATATGGGGGAGTCTTCAACTAGTGATGATCAATCAGTTAAGCCCAATATGCATATGATATCAGTATGACCTGAAGGCCAGGCCTGTCGGGAGCTATGAGGTCGGTGTTGGAACTGTTGTGGCATGGGCCAGCCTCGAACAATTCATACTCTCTGTGAGTTAGTCAAAACTCACAAGCCCAAAATAGTGTTCCTTTCTGAAACTTTAGCCCAAAGTAGTAAGTTACAAGAAGTTAAGAGTAAAATGGGTCTAGCTCATTTATTTATTATTGATAGAGAGGGCAGAGGAGGTAGTTTAGTTGTTTTGTGGTCCTCTGATATTGCTTTA
The DNA here is from genome assembly GCA_949630135.1 of Balakata baccata. NCBI lineage: Eukaryota > Viridiplantae > Streptophyta > Magnoliopsida > Malpighiales > Euphorbiaceae > Balakata > Balakata baccata. The sequence continues at coordinate 27,002 of CATIWF010078500.1, read as the reverse complement.
GAGGTTTCTTCTTTTTCTAATAATCACATCTATCTTCTTATTCATGATTCCAGTAAAGGAGATTGGTGTCTAACTGGCTCTTATGGTTTTCTTGAACAAAGTCGCAGAAGAGCAGCATGGGATTTCTTATGGAACCTTTATCAGTGATCTCCCCTTCCTTGGTGTATTATTAGGGATTTCAATGACATCATCAATAATTCCGAAAAGAAAGGCATAGTCGATCATCCTCCTTAGTTGATTAAGGGATTTTAAGAAGCTATATTATACTGTGGGCTCTCTGATTTGGATTTGATGGGCTATCCTTACATATGGGAAAGAGGGAAAGGTATGGTGTAATGTGTGGAGGAACAGCTTGATAGAGCCATGGCTTCAGCTAACTAGATAGTTCTTTATCTAAATGCACAGCCCTTGAACCTTATTGCTCTTGTCTCCGATCATCGTCCTATCCTTTTGGAGTTTGAGCAAAGAGTTCAAAGGAGGAGAAAGATCGTTGATTTCGTTTTGAGAATGGGTGACTAAGGGAAGATGGCTTTGTTCAGGCGGTTGAAAATAGTGTTAACGGCTGTGAAGGAGTGATTATTACAAGACTTGAGACTTAGTCCTCTAATCTGTTAGTTTGGGGAAAAGAACTGGCTCAAAGATTTTGTAAGGGTATTCAGCAATGCTATCATGATTGGAACAATTGCAATCTTGTACAGATAATGAGTCCATCCAGCGTACCAAGTCTTTTAAGCTTCAACTTTCATTTTGGCTGGAGCAAGAGGAACTATACTAGAAACAGCACTCAAAAATATTTTGGTTGAAGGAGGGTGACATGAATACCAGATTTTCCCACGCTAGTGCTTCTGTAAGGAAAAGGGCTAATATGATCTAAGGGCTTACAGATGAAAGCAGGAATTGGATTACTGACGATGCAGGTATGAATGAAATTGCAATAAGGTATTTATTCAGATGTTTTTAACTGTGTTGAGAGCAAGGTTTCAGCTATGGATAACGATTCACTGTTAACTCCTTTTAAGGAAGAAGAATTCAATAAAGCTATAATGCAGATGCACCCAGAGAAATCTCCAAGCCCTGATGGATTTAATACCTCTTTTTACCAATGATTCTGGTATTTGTTAAGAACTAATATCTTTAATGAATGTGTCGGATGGTTGTCTACTCAATCTTTTCCTGAGAAGCTCAACTATACCAATGTGTGCCTCATTCCAAAATTTGAACAGCCACAAGCAAAGAAAGATCTTAGACCTGTTGCCTTATGTAATGTCCTATACAAAATAGTGGCAAAGGTCTTAGCAAATCGACTTAAACTTATCTTGCCTAAACTTATTTCTTCTTCTCAGTTAGCGTTTGTTTCGGGCAGAACCATCACAGATAATGTTCTTGTGGCCTTTGAATTAATTCATCACATGAAAAGGAAAAGTAAAGGAAAAAGAAGGGAAGTTACTCTCAAAATCGACATCAACAAAGCATACGACATATTTGATTGGAAATTCCTATAGGGGATAATGACAGCATTGGGTTTTCATCACAGATGGATCAGAATGATAATGCTTTATGTCTTTTTGTTTCCTACACAGTTCTGCTGAATGAAGAAGAGATTGGTCCTATTATTCCTAAACGGGGCCTTGTCAAGGTGATCCCCTTTCACTATATCTTTTTATCCTTTGCACAGAGGGGTCAATGGCCTTGATGAGGGGAGCTGAAGTAGCTAGTTCTATTCATGGTGCAAGAGTTTGTAGGCGTGCCCCTTAAGTTTCTAACTTACTGTTTACTAATGACAATGTCTTCTTCTTCAGAGCAACAGAGAATGAATATCATGCCATGAAGTATATCTTGCGGATTTATGAAGAAGCATCTGGACAGGCAGTAAATTACTTTAAATCACATATTCGTACGGGTTTATGAAGAAGCATCAAGACAGACAGTAAATTACTCTAATCATGTATTCTTTACACTCCTAATATCACATCAGAGAGCAAAGAGAAGTTATCCTTTATCTTAGGAGTTACGTCAGCTCTCAACACTGGTAGGTATCTTGGCCTCCCCTCGTTGATTGGCAAAAGTAAGAAGGCAGTTTTCAATCACCTCAAAGAATGGATTTGGAAACGTATTCAAGGTTGGAGAGCAAAGTGTATGTCAAGAGCAGGGAATGAAGTTTTGATTAAGAGTGTAGCCCAATCGATACCAACTTATTTCATGAGCTTCTTCTTGTTGCCGAGTTCCTTATTGGAGGAATTGCAAAGGATACTCAACTCATTTTGGTGGGAATCTAATAGAGAGGGTAGGAATGGTATCAAATGGTTCACTTGGGAAAGACTGTGTTAGAGAAGCAATAGAGAGTTAGGTTTCAGAGATCTTCATGGTTTCAACATTGCTATGCTTAGGAAAGTAGGGTGGAAGCTATTAGCAGACCCCAATGCTCTTATTTCGAAGATATTCAAAGCTAGATATTTTTCCATACGAGATTTTCTCAGTGCCTCGATAGGGTACAACCCAAGTTTTACTTGGCGGAGCATCTTCCATTCCCGGGTATTGTTGGATCATGGTCTTCGATTTAAAGTTGGTGATGGCAGCTCCATAAGGATCTGGACAGATCCACTGATAAGAGACTCATCTAATTTTAAAGTCTTAACTGATCCGTTGCCAAGATTTGAAGATTGGCTTGTCAAGGATTTAATGGTAGAAAGGAAGCGGAGTGGAATTTACCTCTTATTAATGGAATTTTTTGTAGCCGAGATGTAAGGGAGATCTCCAGTATATCTCTGAGTACTTGACACAATCAGGATTCTTTGGTTTGGCATCATGGTGCAATAGGCCTTTATACAATCAAAACAGGTTACGTCCCATTCATGAGGCTTATAGCTTCTCAATCGCATCATAAAGTAGATGGAAATGGGAATTCTATGTGGGCTCTATCTCTTCCAGCTAACAATAATTAATCTTCACAATAGAGGTATTCAAATTCCTATAACTTATTCTTTGTGTGGGGTTAATGTTGAATATAATTTGCATTTATTTATGGACTGCCACTATACTGCGAACTGTTGGAATTATGTTGGTTTAAATTTTAGCAGTAGTTATGTTCCTAGTGTAAGCACCTGCTTAATAAATTGGCTATTTAATATGATTAGTACTAAAGCTAATCCATTTGTTAACAAAGTCTGTATAGTTATGTGGGCTATATGGCAACAACGTAATGAAAAGATTTGGAATGGTAGTTGTTTGTCACCATCACAAGCTGTTGACTTCCTTTATGACTGGGTTTCTACTAAGCAGCAAAGTATGGACAAGATCCACTCTCCTATGTCTTCGACTTCTTTTAACTGGATCCCTAGCCTTCTGGTTGCCCCAAGTATAATATTGACGCTGCTTTATTCAAGGAAGTGCATAAGGTTGGCTTGGGTATGATCTTACGGGATTCGACGGGGAGGGTTTTTACTAGTGTCTCTAAGTTGGTTGATGGGCTATTCTCTCCACGTGAGGCAGAAGCTGTCGATATCCGAGAGGCCCTCTCCTGGTTTCAGCAGTTTCATCAGCATTAGGTGGTGTTCGAGTCTGACTCTCTTCAAGCTGCCCGAGCAATCCTCAATCAAACAAGTTCTGTAGATGAGTTTGGCTCCCTCATTGTTGATTCCCTTCTCTTGTTGTCTCAAGCATTTGGTTGGTTGATCAAATTCACTAGGAAGCAAGGAAATGAAGTTGCTCACCATTTGGGTAGGTCTGCTATTCAATTTTCTAATGTAATGGTCTGAAATGGAATTGTTTCTCATCTCCAGCACTTGTTTTGTAATAAACAGCTTGTTACTTATCGAAGTTTGATACTTTATTTTCAAAAAAAAAAAACACTATATTAGTTGAAAGACGATTTTATAAATGCAAAACACTAATCTCATACTTATACAGCTCGCAAAAACTTATCTTCTAGCACAGTTCATTAGAATTTTTCTATTAACCTCTCAAAATTTTTTTCTCAAAAACTTAAAAACTAAATTCTAGTAGTTGGCCCTTTTTATAGCCATCAAAATTGGTTTATATGAAGAAAAAGAAACAAGAATGCGAAAACAGAGGACAGTCCACGATTTGCTGGCAATTATTCTTCATAGCTAGCTGTCAATTCTTCAAGATTAAAAATTGAACAAGTAGTTCTCTTTTTTTTTTTACTAAGTCAAAGACATGTTTCTCACCTACTCAATTTATATGGTTCTGGAACCAAGTTTAATTCCTAACAATTGACTTGGATAAATGCCAGCTCAAATTGTAAAATCTTGCATATAAGATAAAGAATTGAAAGGGGAGGAACTGCAAATTTTCTTCATCTAGCAAAAAATTGAAGTTCTGCTCATCTGTGGAATTCAATTCAATCTTTTTTCTCAAAATGGCAGATATAGTTTTAACTGCTTTTCTGCAGGTTTTGTTTGGTAAGTTGACTTTTTCAAAGCTTGAAGATTATGGGCTGTGGTTGGTTGCTCAAAAGGAGCTAGAGAAGCTGGAGAGTACTTTAACTACAATTGCAGCAGTGCTTGAAGATGCAGAGGAACAGCAAGTTAAGGACAAGGCAGTGCGGAATTGGTTATCAAAGCTTAAAGATGCAGTCTTTGATGCTGATCATGTCTTGGATGATTTTGCCGCTAGGGCTTTGCAGCAAAAGGTGAAGTTTCAGAATGCAGTAGCTAGCTTCCTTGAGGTTCCCAATTCTGTTGCTTTTCATGTTAAACTGGGTTATAAGATAAAGGGGATCAATGAGAGGTTGGATGCAATTTCATTGGAGAGGATGAATTTTCATTTTAGAGAAGGAATCAGAGATGTAGTAAAGGAAAAGGAAGATAACGAACGGCGGCAAACTCACTCTTTTGTGATTGAATCAGAAGTTTATGGAAGGGAGAAAGATAAGGCTGACATTGTAAATATGTTGATTGGAAGAGGTAATGGAGATGATGTTTCTGTAATTCCAATTATAGGAATTGGGGGAATCGGTAAAACGACACTTGCACAATTAGCCTTCAATGATATCAAGGTGAAAAATGTTTTCAACTTGAGGATGTGGGTTTGTGTGTCTGAGGATTTCGATGTTGCAAGGCTGACAAAAGCAATTATAGAAGCTGCAACAAAAGAAAGATGTGATCTTTTGGTCATGGATATTCTGCAAGCTCGCCTTCGAGATAGATTGGCTGGGGAGAAATTCCTACTGGTTCTAGATGATGTGTGGAGTGAAGACTATAATAAATGGGATTGTTTGAGAACTTTGCTAAGAGGAGGTGCAAAGGGAAGCAAAATCATAGTTACAAGTCGCAGCTCAAGAGTTGCAGCAATAATGGGTTCACTTCCAACATGTTATTTGGCAGGACTATCTGATGATGATTGTTGGACTTTGTTCAGACAACGAGCATTTGGAAGTGGAGGAGCAGAGGAGACTCCAAGACTGATGGACATTGGAAAGGAAATAGTAAAGAAGTGTGGTGGGGTTCCCCTGGCAATTAAAACTCTTGGAAGCTTGATGCTTTCTAGAAAGGATGAACAAGAATGGTTGTATGTCAAGGAAAGTGAACTATGGAAGCTACCCCAAGAAGAGCAAGATATTTTACCTGCATTGAGAATCAGTTACAATCACTTGCCACCTTATTTGAAGAGGTGCTTTGCATACTGTGCAGTGTTCCCTAAAGATTATGTCATCAATAAAGAAAGGTTAATACAGATGTGGATAGCAGAGGGCATGGTTGAACCTAGTGATGGCGGCAAGGAGCTGGAAGATATAGGCAACAACTATTTTAACTATTTGCTGTGGAGATCTTTCTTTCAAGTTGCAGGGGAAAATGAAGATGGTAGCATTATTTCTTGCAAGATTCATGATCTTATGCATGATCTAGCACAATTTGTTGCTGGAGCTGAGTGTTTAATTCTTGAAACTTGCTCGAGGCAGATTATCCCTAAAAGAACTCATCATTTATCATTCGTCTGTGATAAAATGATACAGGAAATCCCAGAACGCTTTCACGATGGAAAGAACTTGCATACGATTCTTGCATTGACAGAAAGGAAGGAAGCTGTACGGATTCCTCAAATCTCTTTCTCAACTTTCAGGTATTTGCATGTGTTGAATCTAAGTAGCACTGATATCATAAAAGTGCCTAACTCCATAGGCAAACTGATACATCTAAGATTCCTAGATATTTCTCACACCAAGATTGAAGCATTACCTAAATCCTTCCGCTCCCTTGTAAATTTGCAGACGTTGAATTTGTCCCATTGTTTTAAACTCCAGGAGTTGCCTGAAAACACAAGAAATTTACTTAGCCTTAGGCATATTATTATTGATCACTGTAGTTCATTATCAAAGATGCCTTCTAGGATTGGAAAATTGACTTCCCTGCAAACACTATCACACACATTGTGAGCAAAGAGAGTGGTTCCAGGTTGGAAGAGTTGAAGTTGCTGAATCTCAGAGGGGAATTGGCTATTAAAAACCTTGAAAATGTCATGTACATAAGGGGTGTTAAGGAAGCAAAACTGAAAGAGAAGCATAATCTTTCTTTGTTGAAACTATCATGGAAGCATGATGATTTCTGTAGCTACTCAGTTGACACCTGTGAAAGTGAATCTGTGTTAGAAGCCCTCAAACCCCACCAAAATCTGAAAAGATTTCACCTGAAAGGATACATGGGCGTTAAGTTCCCTACCTGGATGATGGACGGAATTTTGTCAAAGCTAGTAGCAATCAACCTGAAGAACTGCAAGAGAAGTGAATTACTTCCGCCCCTCGGACAGCTTCCTGTTCTCAAGATCCTTTACATCAGAGGTATGGATTCTGTGACACGTATTGGTGAAGAATTCTATGGAAGTGGCGTTACTAGTGGGTTTCCATCACTTAAACATTTAGAGCTTCATGATATGCCTAACCTTGAAGAATGGGTAAACTTTGATGAAGGCAGAGTACTAAACTGCATTAGCAAGTTAGTGGTGAAGGGATGTCCAAAGTTGAGAAGGATGCCCCATAGGCTTTCATCCCTCAGGGAATTGGAGCTGAGGGATAGCAATGAGATGTTATTAAGCTCACTGCCAAGCCTAATCTCCCTCACTTCCCTTCACATATGTGACTTCTCTGAAGTTATTTCTTTGCAAAGGGAGATTGAAAATCTCACTAATTTGAAATCACTTCACATTGAGATGTGTGACAAATTGGTTTGCTTACCTCAGGGAATGAGAAATCTCAAATGTCTTGAGTTTCTAGGCATATGGGGTTGTTCTAGCTTAACATCCATGCCAGAAATACAAGGCCTGATATCGCTCAGGGAGCTATCAATCTTAAACTGCATAGCCTTATCATCTTTAGCAGCAGGACTGGAATATCTCACTGCTCTTGAGAAGCTGAGCATTGTAGGATGCCCTGATTTGGTTCATTTACCTGAGAAAGATATGCAAAACCTCATTTCTTTGCATTCCTTGAGATTGTCTCATTGTCCAAAGTTCACCTCTCTGCCTGTGGGAATTCAATACATCACTACATTGAAAGATCTTCATATACTGGATTTTCCTGGTGTACAGACTCTACCGGAGTGGATTGAAAATCTCAAGTCACTTCGCGAGCTATCCATATGGGACTGTCCTAATCTTGCATCTTTGCCAAATGCAACGCAGAACCTGACTTCACTAGAGTATCTATCAATTTGGAAATGTCCAAATTTGGAACAGAGGTGTGAGAGGGAAGCAGGCCAAGATTGGCACAAGATAAAACATGTTCAGCAGATCAACATCATAGACCAGGAGAGCATATCACAGCAGATGATTGGTAATGAGTCAAAGAACATCACAACTCGTATTCTTCATTCAGTGGGAAGTTTCCTTGACAAGGCAATGACAATGAAGACCGCCATTGCTGTTTTTTTCAGAGTTTCAAAGGAAAGGCAAAGAAAATAGGCAATAGGCACACGTTTTCAAGTTTCGAAGACAAGAATTTTGCATTCTCTCCTTGGCACTAAAATAAATAAGAGAATTTTACGACTTTTACTTTTCACAACGAAAATATCACTTCACTATAATGATTTATATGGTATATTGGATTTTAAATAAGATTTAAATTATAAATTTTGTTGTAAGATTCACTAAAGAAAATAGATTGGACACTAAAACATAAAATTATATATATATATATATATATATATATTGTGATTTTAAAATATTTTTATTTATAATCAATGCAAGTTTGTTCGAGTGATTCGATACTTGTTAGCCTTAAGTTTTATAATGGATAAAATCTATATTAATCTAATATTAAAAGAGTTTTACACTTTCGTATTCCAATCCGGTTTGCTCTGAACTTAGTCAGCCCCATAGGATTCTGGATGCTATGTCTCACATAGAGAAAAATGTTTTTACTTATGAAATTTGAGTTAAAATCTTTTAACGAATTCCAAATATTGTATCCAAACTCGGCTTCAACTTTTGTTGTGACAGAAACCTAGCTACAGTAGAACTTCATATTTGGCAAGAAACTTCTTAATCCAAGAGACAAAAGAAATGGGTATTTTTCCTTTAGATTCAATTTCATGCAACCCTTTTTAATTTTCAACAAAACCATAGCAATGATAAAGCCTCGAGGGATTTAGGCTAAACAAGCAAATCTGCAATTGAGATTCGCCAGAACAAAAGCATTTCTTCTAGAAGAGGGAAAACTAGAAGAATTCATACAAGAGACAAGATGAAAGACGATCGCAATGCATATGGATCACAGCTTGAAAATGATATTTCTCCCATTACAAAACTGCATACTGCCAGGTACTAAGCAAAATTAATAAATATCAACAGTAACAAATTAGTGAATGAGCTGACATTAGCATGCCTATAGCACTTCATGGTCACGAAGGCTTTGTAAGCCATGTGAAGCAAAGGTCAATGCTAAGCATATACACAAGCATGCCTCGTTTTCTTTCTGTGCTGTGGAGTTGTGCACCTTACAAAGATGAGGAAGTTCTTGAGTTGTGCATCTTTTTATCCTGAGGAGGACGGCGGTAGTGAAGAAGAAGAGATTGTTGCATGGTAAGAAGATGAAGCAAGTTGAGCTACGGCTGGAAAAGCACCACCTATAAATTTCCAAAAGACTACTGTTAGGAAAAAAAAAAAACAGATTTTTACGATCTCCAAATTTGTTTTCCAACCCTTTGTATATAAGTGGAGAGAGATACACAGGCTGTCAAAAGTATCGAGACAACTAATTTTATGCCAATACAGAGGCTTCTGAGACTACTTATGACATAACTCCAACATGGATGATGGGCCAAAATTTGGATTCAAAAGAAAATGGGATCCTAAAGCCTTACTTCCAATCTTTCAAGCCAAGCTAGACTATGAAGAAGTACTCAACCCCACTCCTCCTAACTTGTTCTTAGGTGGGCTTTACTTATTTATGTTCAATAAGCACACATTTAAAGCCACTCCCCCCTAAACCTAATCAGACTTCTCATGCCTGTAATCATAAATCTTGAGCCACAGAGAATTTTATGGAAAATATTGCTCACCAACTAAACCTGCACAAGCTGAAGAGAATACTATTACAGGTGGTGGCTGCACATGCACACAAATTTTAGTGAGACACTTCATAAATAAATGATTTGAGGACATAACACACAATTCAGTTAACCTTTTGTCCCTAAGCAGTCCATTAGCATGCAAAACTCTACGAGTGTCAGAAATAGGAGACAGCATGCAAAATTGCAAAGATGACTAACATATTATAGCAAAACCTGAGATTTCAACTTGGAGTTGGAGGTCTTAAACTCAGACCATCATAAAGGAATATTTATATCTTGAGGGATGGAAGAAGCCTAACTTCCAAGTGTAGTCCAGCTTTTTATCTTGAACAAAGACAATAAAAAGAAAATCACAAATCCTGTGTTTTATCCATTGAGATGTTCAGTTAAATTGTTTCCGAGCATTACTTAGTCTTTCCATATGCATGCATCACTGTCTCTCAGACAGGTGTGTGCTTCATCACATGGTGTTCAATTTTCATGCCCCAAAGCATGAGATTATGTCTGATGTACTAGTATCAAATGCTCATTGGAACGATTACACTAGTCACACTACCCAATCATTTCATGATAAAATGACAAAGGTCTGAGATTGTGGAGGAAATGGCAGGCTTTAATAAACCAGTAGAGTTGCAGGGGAAGTATTAATGTAATTGATATGAGGCCCAACAGAAACAAATATCAATCCATAACAGTACCACAAAAAATTCAAGTCATACATGGGAATTAACAACTAGCTTATGCTGCATGAATAGACCATGAAAATCATCCGCAAGATCTACAAGGACAACTAGTTATCCAAGGTTGTGTGCTCAATCTTGCAAGACTGGTAAAAAGCAAACGCTTAATATTCACCAGGAAAGCATAGAGGCAGCTAACACTACAAGGACTACAGGGTGAGGAGTTGAAGAACATATAGATGCATTTGCACACTTCAACCAATTAAGAAATGCAGCCAAATTGGTCCTTTTACCCACTTTCGTAGAACTGGCATCACTACATCAAGTAACATACACATCAGCAAAGAACAAAAAATTACAAATCTCAAAGTACATCAATCAGAAGAATATCCTACAACTCTAAAAATCAGAAAAATAAAGACCTTGAATAACAAATGCTCTGTCTATAAATTATCAAATGCATATTGAATAAAATCTCATCTCATAATTACACATGGATGAAAAGAATATAAAAAGCTTGCCTTCTAAAGCAAATAAGTTCTCTTCACCTGCAAATTGGTTTTTCCAACCAACATCAAAACATAACAGCAGATGTTTATGTATGGACAGATGTAAATCAAAATTGGTACAGTACAATACATGGCCATATGAAAAAGGTATATGCAGATTTGTCAAGTCACTTTGTTTTGCAATAATCAATTGCAATAACTTTTCTTTGCTTCTCTTCATTAATTTTGTTGGTCAATTCTTGTCCCCTTTGTTTCTTAGTTTTCTCCTATTGAGATATCCACGTTGGCTAACTAAAAGATATATATACTCCTTATAATTGCTTGGGCATCCCCTCTCACTTGAGCTAGCTTTTGGAATGAGTTAAATCCAAGTACCATTTATTCAACATGGTATTAGAGCCACCAGTTAGGCCACGCACAAATGTTCAGTCTTGCAAAATTCATGCTCTATGTTTTTTTCATGACTCGACTCTGGGCGTGTAGGGGGATGTGTCAAGATATCTGACATCGACTAACTAAAAGATATAAATGCACTTTATAATGGCTTGGGCATCTCTTCTCTCTTGAGCTAGCTTTTGGAATGAGGTAGGTCCAATGACCATTTATTCAACACCTCCCTTCCTTCTTCCTATTAACATTATCTTGATAATAGACAACTGGTAATTTTTTTTTTCAAGAGATCGAGATGTAAACAAAAGAGAAACAAATTATTTACTGTATTATACATGAATTAACCAATGAATTTAACATTGAGAGAAGAAAGATAAATCAGCAACAGCCAAACAAGACTTTAAATTACCATGGTTGAATCCATAAAATGCACTCGTTGTACCACCAACAGCAGAACCAATCTAAAAGCCAAAACAAGAACAGAGAATATAAGCCCTAACATCCAAATCATAAAAGAACACAAGTACCCATGAAACATAAATCCATCTGAGAAAAGCATCAAAAACCACAGTTGTGCAACTTTTCATAATTCAAGTAATGCATAGAAACAATCAGGATCATAAATATAAGAGTTGATAACTGCGTATGATAAGCCCCCATTGATTCATATTTCATATATTTGTTTCGGGCATAGTAATAAGTTTAGATTATTTACTATGCATGGATGAGTTGTTAAGCTACAACCACTGCAGCTAATCATAAGACTCAAATTATGACCTTTCCATCTCGCAGCTGCCTCAACGTTCAAAACAGAAATCCACGAATGAAATTCTTATAAATAAACAAATAAAACAAGAAAACAATAGTTTAAAAGAAGAATACCATTGAGAAACTATCCCTCACAAAAGGCAAAACAGTCTATTCACTTGTTTCCTGCAAACCAAAATGAAATTAGGTTATAAAGACAGGTGTATAAAATTCACGGTGTAGATGACTTGATTAATGAACAAAGAAAATGCAGAGATAAGTAAAGGAATAAGCAAAGGATAAAAGCACCATCTCCTTAGAAAGAGGACCAGCACAATGATGACATCGCAACTTACTTTGAAGGTTGGATTTCGAATCCGCCATGGCTAACAAAATAACAATCTTCGCCCAAAAAACCTGCCCACAGAGAATACCCAGTCACCGATAGTAGCAGTAGCATTTATGCTCTCATTCTACCAGCAGTTGTCAAACGACACCGTTGCACTGTTAACGTCCACTTCCTAATTAAAATCACCGCGTTTCAGATTCTTAGTGGACAAAAAAATATTTTGGCGGTCTTATGTGGGCTAAATTACTAAAAATATCACTAACTTTTATATTTTTCCCAATTACAACCCAATTTAAGCGTCATTACATTTTGATATACAGACTTTATCATTTTTTTTTTCAAATTTAGCTTCCGATAAGAAAAAACCGGTGAGCATGTTTATGTGGACATCAGAAGTTTAAAAAAAATATAAAAGAACAAATAATGCTCAAAAGCAATTTGTCTAAACTTCACCTCAATGGTTAAAATACATAGAATTGGTGATTTCCTTTTTATTGCCTTTGTTCATGTTAAAAAGCTGGACTACACAGTAGAAGTTAGGCTTCTTCCATCTCTTAAGAAAAAAACTATTCCTCTATTATGGTTTGAGTTTAAGACCTCCGAGTTGAAATCTTAGGTTTTGCTATGATGTGTTCATAGTTGTTAAAGGCGTGCCCGAGGCTCAAGGCACACCAGGCGCCAACCTTAGTGTCTTAAAAACCTAAAGGTGCACACTGTCACAAAGGCACACACCTTGGGCCTAAGGCGATGTGCACCTAGGCGCCGCCTTGGTTACGCTAGTTAAATATTTATATTTTTTTTCTTGTTTTTAGTGTGGGAAAACATGAACCATTAATTATAAATTGAAAAGAATTTTTAGTAGACTTTGCCACACCTAATTATTTCCAAAACAAAAATAAAAACAAAAAAATAAAAATTAGAGCAAATAAAACATATATTTCAGCTTCCACAAAAACGATTTGAACGGCGCAATTTAGGCGCAAGACTAACTGTGCTTTACTATGATAATTCATAATTGATAAGTGTTAAAACTTATCAAATACAATATTAGTAAGCTTAGGATTCTTGTGTGTTTAGGACTTCAAATCTTTAGTAAGCCTAGGAGCTTTGTGTTTAAGATTTCAAACTTTAATTAAGTTTTTTTTCTTTGTGTATGTGTTTTTATTTTGTTGTTTATGTGTTTAAGTTTTAACAGTTATAATATTATATTACCTTGCTAGTAATCTAATAATAAAATTTATAATTTTTTCAATTATTTTTTATTTTTGCACCTCATGTCACTCAAGCACGTCCTTGTGCCTAGGCTTCAGGACCCCTTAGCGTCTTAGTGCGCCTTACGGCTTTAATAACTATGGATGTGTTATTTGTCTGCATATCAATTGATGGGGCTATTCTTCTGTCACTGTCATACTTGCTATTCTGTATGATGTATCCTATTTGACACTTAAAAAGTTTCACATACTAATAGACTACTTATGGACAAAAACTTCAGTAAATTGTGTTATGTCCTCAATCATTTATTTATGAAGTGTCTCGCTAAAATTTTTGGGATGTGGTGGCACCACCTATAATAGTATTCTTTTCAACTTGTGCAAGTTTAGTTAGTGAGCATTAATTTGGATGTTTTTTATGGCTCTAGATTTATGATTACAGGCATTGGAAATCTAATTAGGTTTGTGTGCTTACTGAACATGAACAAGTAAAGCCCACTTGAGAATAAGTTAGGAGTGGGTTTGAGTACTTCTTCATAGTTTAACTTGACTTGAAAGGTTGGAAGTAAGGCCTTAGGATTCCTTCTTTTAAATCAAAATTTTGATCCATATGGGAGTTATATCATAACTAGTCTTACAAGCCACTCTATTGGCAACAAATTAGTTGTCTCAATGCTTTGACAGTGTGCATCTCTCCCCACATATACACAAACACTAAGAGCTATAATAAATTTGGAAACTGTAAAGATCTATTTTTTTGTTAACAGTGGCCTTTTGGAAATTTATAGGTGTTGTGCCAGCCTCAGCTCAACTTGCTTCATCTTCTTACCATGCAACATACTCATCTTCTTCACTACCACCTCCTCCACATGATAAAAGGATGCACAACTCAAGAACTTCCTCAACTTTGTAAGGTACGTGATCCAGTCCAATCCATCATAAAAACTCCATAACTGTATTGGAATATCAAGGTTTTCTAAACCTAAGTATTGTATTGTCTTGCCAAAAATAAATCTCTGTATTGTATTGTCTCGAGAATTCAGGACAGTCTAGTACCGTTTTTCAATTCTTTTGATGTTAAACAATACAGTACAAATAGTTCATTACTCGAATAATATAATTGATATAAACACAAATTTAACCACAAAAGCAAAACTTGATGGAATTATCAACACACTCAAGCCCATCTTTCACAATTAGTTGAAGAATGTGAGCACATCTCATATGAAAAACTTCACTACCCAAAACAAATGCATCTTTCTTAGATAATCTATTTTTCAATTGTTTAATTGCAACATCATTAGATGATGCATTGTCAACAGTTATGCTCATCACTTTGTTCAAACACTACTCTAGCAAGCAAAAATCAATGACATTCCCAATGTTAGATCCTTTATGACTCTTGATAACACAAAAATTCAATATCCTTTTTTGCATCTTCCAATTGGAATCAATAAAATGTGCATTCAAACACAAATATGACACATTTTGAAAACTATTCCGACCATGTAAGGCTATGCCATGCACTACAATATTTGTCATCTCTGCTACAAATAACCTGAAAAATTTGTAGTACCTGTATTGTGGGCACTTTCATGAGGATGTAGCTCATTAGCCTTAAATTTACATTACTTTTGCTTTTTACTATAGAAAAACAGGAAAACCTGTTTTTTGAGTTTTTCATCTATAGTTTATAACTTAAAAAGTTTCGGAAACATGTTTCTAATTTTCCAAACTAGAAAATAATACACCTAAACACTAAATTCTGTTTTCTAATTTTCTTAGAACAATAATTTTCCACAAGTAAACACACCAAAAGGTTTATTTTCTCTTCTTTCCCTTAATCACATTCATTCTGTCTTTTTTTATTCATTTTTTTTCAATTAAGCTATTTCATTATTATAATTATTATTATCTAAAGAAGTCTCTAGCAAAGTTTGCTGGTGTTATTTTACTCTATAATTATTTTCTAGTTTTTGCCGTTTATTTTTTCGTTTATTTTTAATATTTTTTTAAAATTATCTGCAGATTTGTGTATAGTGAACATACACTATGATATGTGTAAGCATAAGGTGAAGAAACTTCACTGAAGGTGCTTGCTTTCTCATATTTGCCATTTACCTATCTTGTTGTCTAGTGTGTGCTGCTTAAAGTTTGAAGGACAATGTTGTACAGTAGAGGTTGATTACTTTCTTGTTTTCTTGTACAGTAGTGGATTGAATCCTTTTCTAGTTTTCTCATTTATTCACAAAATGTCTATGATTTTGTACCTTTTTTCGGCCAAATGGGTTGATTACTGTAGTCTTCCTTAGATTGTCTGCCTTTGCTTAATCTGCAGTTTCATTCACCCTCATTTGATAAAAAAATAAAAATTGAGAGAGAAAGAGAAAGAGAGAAATATTACCCACCTGATCGAGGAAGAAAGAGGGCTTTCCGTGCACGGCGCTAACTCTCAAAGCTTGGGCTGTAAATGTTGGAGGAGGAAGGCGGATGGCTAGGGAAACTTTTATATTTATACTGTTGGCAGATTGGTCGATTAGGGTTAGAATATGTATCTTTTTACATTTATACACTAAAACTACGTAGTTTTAACTTTGTACGAAAAGATCACAATGAACTGAATGTGTAATAGGAAAGGTTCTGTAGAACACGATCATCACCTTTTTAAGTTTAATTCAACACAGGCATACCATAAACTTGCACAAATGCATTGTCTACCAGTTCGTGGAATTTGATGTGTGTTTTTCCCCATTTTTGACAGCGTCAATTGCTGCCAAAACTATCTTGGAGTGTGCAAGAAGAAATGCCCAGTATCAACATGATAAAGAAACTTGAGATGTTGAATGTTATGGTATGTAGTTTTATGTTGCAATTGTGAGGGCAATTCTTGGAATTGTTGTTGTGATAAATGTGTTGTCTCTTCAAGGAGCTCATAATAACCACAGTGCGATAGAACTTCATTTGCTCTCTTACAAAGCAAGATGTATCCTAGTAAGCTTACCGTAACATTTACTTGTGCAGCTCTGTTGTTTACTGTTTCTATTCATTTTTTGTTAGAAATAAATTTGCCAGTGAAACTTATTGTTGAAATTGTTCCAGTGAAATTTATTTTTATTCACTCGAGAATTTTAAGGACTGACTGGGGAACTGCCTAGATTTCCCCCCTCCTAAATTCAAACATAGAGGCTAGAATTGTCTGAATTGCCGTTTTGTGTTGTCAGTTATGTTGCCAAGCCAAAGCAGAAAACCAGTCACATAATAGCCCACAATCACCTCGCAAGCAAATGCCCACTTCAAGCACCACAACTAGTCCCAACCTAACACCGTCATCTCCTCTGCTGCTGCAGGATCGAATTGCCAATTGCCATATAGTCACTGGCTCATCCTGATTGTCTGGCATCAGTCTGGATGCAAAACTTGTCTTGTGTCATACTTCAACAGAGATCAAGATGATCTTGTAGTTGTAGCCACCGGCGAAACCATTCTTCCTCTTCTGATGACATCGACAAAATCTTACGAGCTATCCAAGGCTGCACAGGTGAAGTTACTATTTGATGCAGCTGAAAGGGTAGGTTCATGACTTGGTTACTTCAGCTGCTATTGCAGATTGTAAATACCCTACCATTCAAACATTTGTGCAAAAAGATTTTAATGATTTTCCAATGGACTATACAATGGGGATAATTCAATTCCTCAAAAAGATTTTATTAGCTGTCAATGTCAATGATTCATCAGAGTCTAACAGGTGTTTTGTATTAAATCTTTTTTTACTCACTATAAAAGCCTTACTAATATTACTAATATTAGTGAATGTCCACGAAAATGATTTTAATTCCACTCAATTTTCATAATCAAGAATGCACGCCAATCTCTTAGTTGGCTGGAGTCTAATTTATTAGGCTGATGACTCTCAATTTGAATAAAATTATTTTTTTTGAAAATGTAATAGGGACAATAGTCCAAGTAATGAAATTTAATACATCATAATAAAAACTCAAAAACATATAAAAATAAAATAAATAGACATATATATACACATCCTATGTTAATCATTGCGAGGGAAGGAAGGATAAAACAGGAAATTGACACAAACCAGCGAAATTCCATCAATGCCCTGGGAACCGGCAACAGCAGGTGAACCTCCAATCACAACCGGCTCTAGACCTGCTTACCCAGTGGACTATATATATATGCCTAGCAAGGGTACAAAAGACCCTTCGCATTTTCGTCACCGTCTCTCTCCTTATCTCTTCCGCTCATAATCAGAGGCCGCACCATTCAAAGCAATCCAAACCAAGCCCCATTCTTATCTCTCGTCTCTTCTCCTCTCCCTCCAATAACTTCTCTTCAATCAAAACCTATAAAAGAAACCTGTTTTCGAATTCTTCCCTCCTTCTCTCACCCCCGATTTGCCTCTTTTTTCTTCCCCTTTTATAAGTTTTCCTGAATTTTTGCCGCTTTTCTTTGCTCAGCGAACCCTAGATTTCACAATCGGTCAAAGATTTAGACAATTTTGTGTCAATCTGTTTTGATAGATCTGTGCAGTTGAAACAAAACCCAAATCGTCCAGTAGTTAAAAAGGATAATCTGGTTTGAATTAGGGTAAAAAGTGAGGGGGATTTTCTTTTGGAGGAATATTGGGGTGGTGAGGAACAAAAGAGGAAATAAATGGCAGAGCAAGGAGGCTTGGAAGGTAGCCAGCCTGTGGATCTTTCCAAGCACCCTTCTGGCATTGTTCCCACTCTTCAGTAAGTTTCCCTCCCCTCTTGAATCTTATAATCCCACAATCCCTTTTGATTTTGCGTTTGTTTGTCTTCCTGTTGGGATCTGGTTGATGGAGATCTCTTCGTTGCAAAAGGGCTCGTGGGTTTTAATTTTTTTTTTTTTTAGGGGTGTTATAGTTGGACCTGCGTTTGCTTGACCCCTCCTTTAGAAGGAGGCCGCGATTGTGTCATAGATTGAAAGGGTGATGAAAGAAGTGGGTGTCTGTTTGTTGTAAGTGTTTCTGGACATGATGTATTGAGGCAGCAGTTGGATGGTAGTGATGTTGGAAGAAGAATAGGGAAATATAATCAGTGTTGTTTGTATGTGGTTTAAAATGCCTTGAAGCTGTTCAAGCTGTTCTTGCTGGTTGTAAAGTGTCAAAATTGGCATGTTTTATCTTATGTAAAACAACGTGATTATAATCTTCTTACTGTATGGAGCGGCATTCTAGGGTGTTGATGTCACCTGTTAGAATATCTTCTATTACACTAGGAAGTGTAAAACAGCATGATTATAATCAATGTTGGATGTGGCGCGGTGATTGCAAGCACTATTTTTCCCCAAATTAAAAAAAATATATATTGTTTGCAAGATATGCAAACTAGTTTAATAGAATGTAAGAATTTCGGTGAGACTGTATAAATTGAGGCAATCTGATTTTATTTGAACTTCTGTTCAACATAGTTGCATTGAAACTATCAAAGGAGTTACACACGGTGCTTCTCTTTACCAGAGTTCCGGGTGCTTTTCAACTAGATATCTGTTTCATTAGACTTCTTATGCATCTGTATTGGTTCCCCTAGAGGATCCCCACCACCCCTCCTTCTCCTCTTCTTATAATGTATCTTATGTCAAAAAAGGCACTGAGCCTTCATGATTGATGTAGTGAACCCCATGGGTATTCATAGAGATTATACTTGGCTTTTTATAGTGACAAATAAGATGGTTAGTGTTAGCCACCGAGGAGGAGGTGTGAAGTGGCTGATAAAGCACTCAGCACAGATAGCATTTAGAATGGTTTTATGCTTTGATAATTTTTACATAGGGCATTCTACTCCTATGGTCACAAAATATCAAAGTACATCCAACATTGAATGTTCTGAACTATATTTTGATATTCCAATTGTTGTTTTCTATTTTGTGCTGTATGCTTTCAGGAACATTGTATCAACTGTGAACTTAGATTGTAAGCTGGATCTTAAGCAAATTGCATTGCAAGCTCGGAATGCAGAATACAATCCAAAGGTAGGGTGATCAGACAGGTGAATTGTGACTTATAGATACCAACTTTGTTGATTGGTACCTTGCTGGGAATTTTGGTTATTAATCTTTTAAGCATGTCCATGCAGCGTTTTGCTGCCGTCATTATGAGAATTAGGGAACCAAAGACAACTGCATTGATTTTTGCCTCTGGGAAGATGGTAAGTCCTTCCATACCCTCCAAAGGTGTTTATTGTTGATAGTTATATTTGAGTGTTATGTTCAAAATTATTGTTTGAGATGCCAAGCAGGTTTATTTTTTGTTCATTTGTTTGATTGTGCTTGGACTAGTCCTTTATTAGGAATAGTATTTTCATAGAGAACATTTTCTACTTTTAATATAATGCATTGTTTTGATTTGACGTTGAGCATATCCAAGTTAAATGAGTGCAGATATGGTTCACGATGAATTGAACTAATGTATTTCTTTGATTTATTAATTGGGATGTTAGGAGCTCAAAATTATGCCTTGCAATATATTGAAATGTATTAGTGCGCGTGGTATTTATTAATTTATATAGTAAGTTACATGCCTCTGAGCCCATGTTTCGCTTCATCTGAAACTTTCTCCATGCTATTTCAGGTGTGCACAGGTGCAAAAAGTGAACAGCAGTCAAAATTGGCGGCAAGGAAGGTATATATTAATCGTTGAACTGCTTTTTATGTTAACATTATTATGGAGTTGTTCAATCTGACATGAGAATTTTTTTTTTCCCCAGTATGCTCGAATTATCCAGAAGCTTGGTTTTCCAGCCAAGTTCAAGGTATGTTAACATTCTCCTTTACCTGCACCCTGTTGTCTTATCTCTTATCACATGTATGCATCTGTCTGAGGCCATGTACAAACACATACTTATTGTTGTTTAATTTTGAACTGTTGCATCCTTCCAAAACTTCTGTGTTAACATATACTCGTTGCAACTGCTAGGATTTCAAGATTCAGAATATTGTTGGTTCCTGCGATGTCAAATTCCCCATTAGACTTGAAGGTCTGGCTTACTCTCACGGTGCTTTCTCAAGTGTAAGTGAAAACTGTCAGCTGTTTTGCTTAATCAGGTAGTTAATATTATGAAGCCGCTCACCATTGTTATTGCCATTTATGCAGTATGAACCTGAGCTCTTTCCAGGCCTAATTTATCGTATGAAACAACCAAAAATTGTGCTCCTTATTTTTGTCTCTGGCAAAATTGTGATTACAGGAGCTAAGGTTAATTCAATAGCCCTTGTCCGCTTATGAAGTAAAACGCTTATCTGCTTGGTAATTAACAATTTGTTTTTTTTTTTTGACATGTAGGTAAGAGATGAGACATATACAGCTTTTGAGAATATATACCCTGTCCTTACCGAATTCAGGAAGGTCCAACAATGGTATGTGCCTCTCTCCCTTGGCACCCAATTGCTTGTTTTTGCTGGAATTCACTGAAACATTTTTGTCCCTTTGTTACAGATATAATTTGAAATGGGGGTCAGTGCTGATGTGGGTGGTTTCGGATGATGTGCTTTCAAGTGTTTATATGTGAATAAGGGGCTTTGGCAGTCATGGTGGGTTTCGGGCTGTGGCCTGCTCCTATGATGCACCATGTCGATAATTTTGGTCCCTTCACCTCTTACTGGGGATTCACATGACAGGGATAATCGTGTTCTGGATTTTGTAATTACTCATCCTGTAAGGAGTGTTAAGGGAGGAGAGGATGCCAAAGAACAAAATTAAAAAAATCACAGATAAATTGACTGGAATTGGGTCTAAATGTGGATTCTTGGAACAATTTTACAATGTGATAAAGCTTGTTTACAATTTTGTCTCCTATTTATGTTAGTGTCTTTATTTATGGGTGTGTTCCATTTAAGGAATTGGTTGTCCATGTAAAATCTCAGATAAATTGACTGGAATTGGGACTCTGTCGTATACCCTTGTGCCATTAATTCTCATTTAGAAGAATTGTCTAGTTTTGAGCGAAGCATAGTAGAATTAATTTATTAATGAATCAAATTCCAAATCGCAAAATGATATCTTCTTTAATTTTAAGCCAATTGCGTATAGAAAAAGTGTTTTTAAAAAAAAATTATATTTTAAACTTCTTTTGAATTTTAAAAACAATTTTAAAATAAAAATAAATAAATAAATATATTTAAAAAAAATTAGTGAATTAAATTAAAAAAAAATTTAAAATCTAGTTTTAGAATTTTCAAACACTCTTAATTGGTTATTGGTTGCAAGGAAATTTCGCCGAACACCATTTTTTTTAATTTTATGTACAACCTTACCTTCCTTTTATGCTATTTTTATTTACTGAATTTCTTTTCATTTTTGCTGAATTTTTAATATTTGTTTTCCATAAAAATTCGATAATGAGAACCTAGAAGAAAAAGGAAAGTTATGTGAACAAAGCATTACGAAGAAATCTTAGATTTTCGCTATTAAAAAACTACTTTTGAAGCAAGAGAACAAATGATTAACTGAACTGAGCAGAAGCTACAACAGTGAGAGGAAAAACATAAAGGGGAGAGTGCGAAAGAGAATGAAGGTAGGTCAATTTGGTGGATTAGCGATAGACTCGAGTAGGGATGGCAGCGGTCGAATTCGTTTAAACAATAATTGGTATTTTTATTAGGATTTTGGGCTGATAAATCTGATTATATATATATATATATAATTTATTTTATTATAATTTATTGAAAATGATAATATAATTAATTATTGTTTTAGTGATATAAATATTCTACATTTTCGGTAAATTTAAAAAAATATTAAAAATAGATAAAATTGTAATTATTTATTTATTTTATTTATGAAAAATTCCCATTGTGAGCAAGAGTTTGAAAAGGTGAGATCAGAGAAGTTTAACTGAATATAAAAAAATTCCTCGATTTGTCCATAAAAGTCAAAAGAAAATATATATCGAGAATGGGATGGCAAGTTTGTAATTTAAGAGCAACAGAAGAAGATATTCGAAGATGGAGAAAAGTACATTGCAACAAATATGTGGCAACGGTTTTTTCCGTGCGGCTCTTTTCTCTGATTTTCTTTTTGCTTCCAAGAAACAATAATGTCTTTCTTCCAAAATGTTAAAAGCTATTAGTCACATAATACTTGCATAAACCCAAATTCAACCGTTGTAAACGGAACCAGGAAAAGCTCTGAGTTGATGGCTCTTTTCACTGCACAAGGGCGCCTGAAATTACTATTTAATAGTGATGGGGTTCACTGCAAGCTTCTTGGCAATGGTTTTCTCGGTGGGTCAAGATCATTTCAGCTACAGAAGGGAATAATAAGGTATATCGGTTCAAATTTATATACTTCTTCTTCGAGCAAGAAATCCAGGCTTTTGAATGCGGAGGCTAGTCTCAGTGCCATGGAGGAGGGTGATAGAGATGACAGTGAAGATTACGATAGTGAGTTTGAGTCAAATGATTTGACTTGCTTCAGAGGCCTCGTCTTGGATATCTCTTACAGGTTATTTCTCTTAATTCCCGTTATTCTTTTTTCTTTCTTTGAGTTATTCCGTTTGTATATATATATATATATATATATATATAAATTCTTTTAGTGAACCGAAGTCAAGTTCATTAGTTAGAGAAATCATGGCCGCAGTATTGGCTGAGGTTTCGGTGCTATTTTGTAGGACATATAATTAGTTCACAAGTTATCATTATCAACATGAATTCTTTCACCATGATCTGTTCGAAATCTTACAAGTACTGCATATGTAATGTCAAATAATTCTGCCTGACATGGGAAGACTAAACTGTGTTCTGGAAATTGCATCTTAAAGTCTCATATCAATATATGTATCATGGCACATGTTCTAAGTTTTATGCATATGGCTACTAGCATATCATTGCTATTGATTCATACTGCAGATGTTTCAAATTTCTTTTCCCCCACTTATTCCAGTATGTGGCTCACTTGACAAGTAATATGAGTGTATGATCCAATGGCATATAAAATTCAAATTTGCATTTAGTGTGGTGGTACAAGCTAATGAATTTGGCCTGATTAATTATGAAAAGTTCAAATTCAAGTGCTCGATTAGTACCCAGTGCCAAGATGACGGAAGAGTTGATAAAATTTTGGCTTCTAATTGGCAGTGTAGTTCACATTCCTCTCCTGTCAGAATTTAATTCATTGAATTAGGTTACGAGATTTTTTTTCTTTATAAACTTAAGTTTCTTTCAACATTTATACATTATGGACAGTATTGTCATACTATGTCTTTTCTTTTCCATAAGCATCCAAGTGGTTGAACCCCCACTCTAACATGGTTGACATGTTGGTTTTGATGTAATAATGTGTAAAGTTGTATACCTAGAGTACCATCAGAAAAAATTCAGGAAAAGAGTTCGATGCAGGAGGCTCACAATCTTCTCTTTTCTAACATCCTCTCTGTAAAGAAACCGTTATCAGCTTTGGATGCTACTAGTTTATTATTTTCCTATTACTTGATTCTACTTTTGTCAGTTATGGGCTTAACCTTTCCAATCCTGTTACTTCTTCACTTTCCTTTTCATCAGCACTAAATGTGAAATGATAGGGATCTGTGGATGATGTTTGTTTTCTTGGTTTCATATTTGTGGCAATTGACAAACAAATTTTCTTTAGTGGGTATAGTGCTTGTTCCAAATGTTGTTTTTCCATTTCTTTTCAGCCTATCCAGCATAGATCTTTGTATATGGATCTGATTGTTGTTGTCCTGCACCAGGCCAGTCAATGTTGTCTGCTGGAAGCGTGCTATATGTTTGGAATTCATGGAAAAGGTGGGATAATGTGGCTCACTATTCCATTTTAGATGTTCAAACAGTTTAAAATGTATCGTGTTTAGGTTTGTTATTGCAGCTTACTCAGTTATTCACTTTCTTATGGCAATTCTGTCTCTTCCATTTCCACGACCTATCTGGAGAAACAAAAGTACGAGTTCATTGTAGAAAAGGATGACTCTGTGTTTTATGAGACAAATGCTCCAATACATGACATTATAGCTTTCATGATTTCATTATTGTGAGATAGCCTTTCTTTTTCTTGACATGCTGGACACATGTTTGATTTATTTCTCTTAATAAAATTACTTATATTAACACCCACCCCCATCACAAATCACTGCACCACAGGATGGATATGCATGTGCTACTGAACCTTTTCTCCCCTTCATTCTTTTGCTGAGTTTTTGTCCTTCTGTATGGCCAGGCTGATGTTCTAGAATACTATGATCAGACTGTAAATTCCCCAAGTGGATCCTTCTACATACCAGCTGTATTAAGGGTATGCAATAGAGGAGCATCTCTGATCTATTATTTTCTTTCTGGTGATCGTAGTGCAGCCTCATTTTGTTGGTCTTTTTTGTATCTGTTTGAAGTTTAAACTGTATTTCTAACTCAAATTTTTAATCTTTGCTCAAGTCCCAGTCTATTTGAATTTACTTCCTCTTTTCTGCTTCCAGGTTCCACATCTCCTGCAGGTTGTTAAGAGAAGAAGGATCAAAAGTAACCTTAGTCGTAAAAATGTATTGTTTCGGGACAACTATACTTGTCAGTAAGTAGTTTATGTCTTTCAATTCAACTGTAGCCTGTTGGTACTGATATATTGTACTAGAGGACAATTATTTACTTTTTTTTTCTATTTATTTACATTTTTTTCTGCTTAGTTAGATGATCATTTAAGCTCTGTATGTTACAACAAGTGGTGATTTAATTGCATCAAACTAAGTCATCTTAGGTTGTTAAGGCATACCGATTTTGAGCTATTGGGAGATGAGTGTTGTGTTTTGTCAATAAACCCATTGCCATTATAGATTAGGTTCTAGATGGAAATCCCTATGAAATGGATAGCTTCTTGTCCTCCTCGAGCTTGTTAAGTATCTATTGAAGGATCTTTCTTTCAAGATAAGACGTCTAGGTTCTCATATGGGCAGTCCATTTTCGGTGTTGCAGCCATTCTTGTCTTCTACTCTCTTCTATTTTTTTCTTTTTCAGGAACTTAGGTTCAGTGTCTGTTCTAACATGACCCGGACCTGCATTTCCACTGCTTGTTCAGTATTTCGGGAACTCTACTGCACATTGAGAAATTAAGCCTATCCATCTGTTATGAGATCAATTCATTCTAGATCGGTAGTATTCAGTAACTTGCATACCAAAAGATGACATAAGGCAATTTCTAGGCTGATTATTCAGCGTTCCTCACCCGTGTTAAACTTAGTTCTGGCTCAGCTAGTATCCGAATCAGTATCTGTATGTCTCCCAATACTTCTATCAAGTGTCATTTGGATTGAATGTCCTTCATTGTGAGAATTCCTCACATTATATAGAAATTGTATAGATTTACAAGGCTGATTTTTAGCCTTCACATCAACTAAATCTAGGCTAATTTCTAGTAATTAGATCTATCTAAGGAAATAAGATCTATCCAAACAAGGAAGTTACAGCTACACTACTAATTACACGATATTTACAACAGTTACATGATTTATGCCTTGATATATGCTATCATCCCCCCTCAAATTGATGCTAGTTGATCAAGAAGCCTCAATTTGCCCACAAGAAACTGATGTCACTGGCGTGTCATAGCCTTGGTAAATACATCAGCTATCTGGAAAGTAGTCGAAATATGAGGAAGAGAAATAATATGAGTGTCGAAGGCTTCCCGAATGGAATGGCAATCCACCTCAATATGCTTAGTGCGCTCATGGTAAGTAGGATTTGCAGCAATCTAAATAGCACTAGTGTTATCAGCATGGAGTGGAGTAGGAGTAGATTGAGAGAAACCAAGCTCGGCTAGAAGTCCACGAAGCCAAGCAATCTCTGAGCAAGCAGCAGACATAGCACGGTATTCAGATTCAGTAGAAGATTTAGAAACACGAGCTTTCTTCTTACTCTTCCAAGAAATCATGGAATTGCCAAGAAACATACACCAACCCGTCACAGAGGGTCGAGTGTCCAGACAACCAACCTAATCAGCGTCACTATAGGCAACAAGATGAAGAGGAGAACCAATGGCTAGGTGTCCCATGAAGGTATCGAATGATACGACAAACAACAGCTAAATGAAAATGATGAGGATGTTGCATGAATTGACTGACTTGTTGAACAACAAAGGAAATATCTGGCCTTGTAATGGTCAAATAGTTCAAGCTTCCCACCAGTCGTCGATAGACAGTAGGATTAGAAATGAGATCACCCTCTTCACTACGATATTTTGTGTTGACTTCTAGTGGAGTATCCACAGGAGAGGCATCTTTAAGACCAGCTAATTTAAGTAAATCTTGTGTGTATTTATGTTGATTCAAAAAATTACCCGAAGAATCAGAATGAACTTCCAAACCCAAGAAGTATGTAAGAGGACCATGTAAAAACAGAGATATGAGAATGTATTTCATATTTTTATTACTACAAGCTTTACATATTTATATACAAAGATAGAATGCTAATAAGACAACTCTACTAATTAGGATACTATACTACCACTAATTAGGGGATTATCTAATTAGGATATTATATTATGTAACAATGCTGAATATCTAAATGTTGTGGAGCTATGGAATGTGCTCAATTAAATGGAACTGTGTGCCAAATGCCCA
>CATIWF010078474.1:0-47145 GCA_949630135.1 Balakata baccata | reverse complement strand
CCCTGTATAAGAACAGGATAATTGTAGAAAATGAGAGCACTTACAATTTATTCCACTTTTTGGCCTTTTTTATTTTTGGTTTCTTAGAAAGGAGTTAGTCGTAACCTGATATGATTCCATATTATCCAATTTGAAGGTGTAAATTAAGGGTATATATCAGATCAATTTGAATTCAAACCACCGGCGGATGTAACCTTGTGTAATAGGGTGCCAACAAAAAAAAAAAAAAAGGAAGTAATCCATTTTATATATAATAATAATAAAATATAAATATATAAAGTTATTTATTAGTATTTCAATCAAATTCTAATTATCAAATATGAATATTTTTAATTATTTTCTTTAACTTATTTCAATTCATAATTTAGTAGTTTATATTTTATAATTTTAATGTTTGTATTATGGTTAATGTTATCGTCGTATTCTACTAATTCTTTTTTAGGAATTTAAGGCTCCGGGCCTCAAGATCTCTGCACGATGAGAAAGATAGGAAACAAAATAGAGGAATGAAATTTAAATTACCTTAAAAAGAAAGAGGAAGTGAGAGAGAGAAAAATGGGTTTGTAACTTGTGCGTAGAGGGAGGAAGAGATAGAAAGTGGTGAAAGTTGCAGCTTTTTGAGAGGGAAAAAGGAAGAGATGACGAAAGAGAAATGAGAGGTGAAGAGAGAAAAGGAGGAGAGAGAATCAAGAAAACCCATGGAGAGAAAGGGGTTTCATTATTGTTATTATTATTTTCAAATGGATATGAGGTGGATTATTTATATATTTATTTTAGTGTAATTGCTGAAGTGGAATACTGACTCAGCTTTTTTTTTATTATTTTCCAAACATTCCGTCATCCACATAGGGTTGATTCTCTGGAAACTAAATTTGTTAAAAAATCGAAAATTATATATATTTTAATATAATTTTAATAAGGTAGCGCTAGATTTATTGAGATAGAAGAAGTTCAAGATTAAAAAGGTAATTTAGCATATTATAAATTACTTTTAGAATATTAGAACTCATAGATAACGATTGTAATTTCTTTCTTTTAATTTTTTCTTTATATTATAATAAATTGTAATTTAAAATTGTATGAATTATGATAAATTTTTATTATATAAATTTACCACTCATCAAAAAAATTTTGGATCCATTTCAAACCGCTTGAATCTAAAAGATGAAGCTAATATATATATATATATTTTTAAGATTTCAATTTCAATAGAATCCAACTAACCAATTTGTATTTGATTTGATTGTAATTGAAAATTATATGTAAGTTTTGTGATTCAATTCAAAAGAGTTGGTATCTATATTTATTATTTAATATGAAAATTTGATTTTTTTTTTGGGTACATATTGTAAATGTTGGGTATTGAATTTATAATTTTTTATATTTAATATAATTATTTTATAATATAAATACCAATTTTTTAAAATTTTTGTTTTTAGAGAGCGAAAAAAGCTCTTATATTGTCCGTTAATCCATATTGATCGAATGTAAAGGTGACAGTGATTGGTCCATTTTTCAGTGGTTGTGGCAGTGACTGATTCTCTAGTGATAAATTTTCTATCTCATCTCTTTTTTTGCTTTTTGTGCCATCGCCATAAAAAGGGCCGCCTCCAGCAATGCATCGCCATCAGAAAAGACATTTTTATTGTAGCTAGACATCGGCACTCCAGTTGCTTGGCTGATCTCCTCCGATTCACTCATGCCCAGTTCTTTCTCGATGAGACATGAGATGACAATGGTTATGAGTTTGTGATTGGAATTTTACAGTGCTTGCTTGTATGTTATTTATATTTTACTTTTTACATTTATGAATGAAATTAGTGTGTAAATCGTTTTTTATTGAAATTTATGTGTGATTGAATCAAGGTATTCCCATGAAATTTCCAAAAAATTCATTAAGAATTCCAAAAAGTACATCCACACTATTCTCAAGGTATTTTTAAAGAATTTTCAAAGTACTCCCAATATATTCCGAACGATAAGGCTATACAAAAATTAATCAAACCGACTAAACCTATGTCTCTTTAAAATAAAATTCATCATTTGTTTTTTTCTTTCCATTCACTTGATCTCTTCCGTTTTATCAATTTTATCCGGATCCTCATTTCCTTCCAAAAAAAAAGGGAAGAAGAAGGATCTTCTTTGGTGGATCCTTCTTGTTTCTATTTAGTCCTCTTCATTTCAGAAGTTATTTCTATTTATACATCTATTAATTTTCTAGTTTTATAAGATTATAAACTTCTTAATTATCTATACTTTTAAACAATTTTTTTATTTACTATAAATATCTTAACTTTTAGCCTTAGCATATTTTCATCACGTAGTTTTCTTTTTAATAATAGTTCATTGAAAGTTTTTACTTGCATAATTTATTTTTCATATCAATAAAGTGAGTACTTACTAGTTCTATTTATTTTTTAGATGCTTTTTATTTGTATTTGTTAATTCTTTTATTTGTTCTAATTACTTAAATTTTTCTACTTTGTGAACAAATTAACAAAAAGAGAAATAATTATCAATTGCAATTTAGTGACTTCATATTACATTTTAAGCTAATGGTTTGTTGAATGTTCATGATGTTTTAATTTGTCTATTCATTTATTTATCAAACCGACCAAATCAAACCGAATTCAAATAACATTGGTTTAGATATTTTTAATAATGATTGGTTTGGTTAAAAGTTGAAGTATTTAAAAACTGATTTTATTGGTTTGTTTATAGATTTTTAGTCTAAACCGACCAAACTAAACTAAGAAACCATATCGAAAAGTATATCAAATTGTTTGTTTAAGAATTTGTAATATTTTGAAATTTAATTGAATTCTATTATTCTTTTTTAATGATCAATTTTTCTTGTTCTGATTTTTTTTGTTTTTTATTGATAAAAATTGAACCAATATATGCCCAAAATATACCGAAAATATATCGTGTAGTCATATTTTAAGATAATTTTAAGATTTAGATACTATTATAATTTTACATAATTATTTTTAATAAAACTGAAAAACAACTCTCAGCATTAGTAAAAATATAAAAATATATCCATTTTTTATTATTTTTGTAAAATTTCCAATAAAATTTTCATTATCTATATTGTTGCACACTTGCTGGAATCTACGAGCAGAAAAGGTCTAATGGGCTCTCCCTTTGATAATATTAGGAAAATTTTAAAAAATGTGAAAAATACTTCCACTTAAAATTTTTTTAATTATCAAAAGCGTATAAAATATTATAAAAATATTTATATATTCAAAAAAATCACCACAAAATATGCTAAAAAGTACACTTTCTATATACATTCGTTTGGTATAACTTGAAAATTTCTTGTAAATATTTCGATTGAATTGTCCAAATTAAAAAAAAAAAAGAATACATGAGCTTAATCTGTAATTTAGGCAAAGGGTTGTACAGTACACCACTCATCACCGACGAGAATTACAATTCAGAAACGAATCAACCGGGTTTTTGCCATCGCAACCGAGCCCAAATCTGCGCAATTAAGTCCTTCATCATCGGATAATCTTAATGGTTCTTCCAGATCTCCATCTTCTAAAACTATTAAATGGAGTTTCTCCGAGATCTTTGCTGTTGAAACCAGTCAACGGAGCTTCTGCTATAAGATTGAACTATAAGTTATTTTTTAGAATAATCAAATTTCTGTTTGGTTTGATCACAATGACTAGAAAATAAAGAAAAAGAAAACAAATTAATGTTCTTTCATTATAATTTAGTCGATTTCAATCATCATCATATTATTGTTTAAAGTTATTGATCAATTGATGTTCTGAGTGAGCCGAGTATTAGAGAGAGGAAAATGAAAATAAAAATAAAAAAAAATAAAAAAAATGTAAAATTGAAAAGTAGATTTGATTAAAAAAAAAGTGTAGATATTTTGTTAAAAACTAGTCAATGATGTAAATTTTTTCTATTATTTTATATTTTGTATTAAATGTGGGGAAATTTCTTGAAAGCATGAATGATTTTTTTGGGTTGCTTTGAACCGATTGAAATATTTGCCGATCAAGAATCAATAATAATAATTTATTGAAGATATAAGGGGAAGCATGCCTAAAGGGTCCATTTGAACAGGACTAAAGAGTCATTGATAGGACCATTGACAACTTTCTACTGTTTTTTTGAGATCGATCATTTTTAGGGGCCAATACTTATTTAGTGATCCATTTTCAGTTAGTCGCATATTTCCCTAATCCAAACCCTAAAGAAGATTCACATGCATAATCTTTGATACTTGATTACTTGTATGTGATTAACAGTTAATACCAATAGTGAATACTATAATATAAATGCCAACATTAAACAAAAGAATGTTAGGGGTGAGTACATTATTTAATATTATTAATATTTTGAGGCATCTAATTCATAATAGTGCAGATGAGTTGATTCAAAATTTTTATAATTTAACTAGAGGTCTTGAGTTGTAGCCGGAAAAAAAATATTTTGAGGCATCTAATAAGTAACAAAGAATTTTCTTATTACACACAAAAGGGCATTATTGTAATCCGAGATTACTAAATTAATTAAATTCCACTTAGTAAGTAACATATATTTTCCCCTATAAATAGATTAACTAAACCCACCAACCTCATTTCATTTCACTTCTAAGACAGAGAAAAAATCAGAGCAAAAGTTGATAAAAGAAAACAGAGAAGAAGATGAAGGCTCTAAAATCTGCATCAACAGGCAATATTTGGCATTCTCCAACTCCTTACCTCTTTGGCAGTCTATTTCTAATGGTAATGCTAATTGCACTGGCATTAATAATTCTGGCAATTTCCTTCTGTAGAAGAAATGGAGAAGAAGAAGAAAAACCAACTAATTCTATTGGTATTTCTGTGATTGAACCTGAGCCAATGATTGTGGTTGTAATGGCAGGAGATCAAAAACCTACCCATATAGCAACACCAGCACTCACTTCTTTTTCTTCTTTCTCCATTTAACAAAACTTTGTTCAAATGAAAAATTAAGAGATAATTAGTGGAAGTGTGAATTTTCAGTTATTACTATTAATATTGTTATGTTATTAGTATTATTTAATTTGTTATTAGATTGCTAAAAACTAAAAGTTAAACTAAATGAACAATTAAAACTTAATCAATAAGGCCTTTTCTTTTTTATCCGTATATCTCGAATTCGAACTATGAATGCGATGTACCTTTATTAAAACTTGAAAAAAAGTATTTTACTCTTTAATGAGTTAGTCCAACACGAGTCTATAATAGTCTGGATGGCTAAAATAAAATAAAAAAAAACATAATCAACTTAAACATTCTATAATAATTATAGTCTTTAGCAAAATGGAAGGTCGACCCATGTTAGTGAATTATGTCGTTATAATTTCACAGAAAACATTTCTTCACTACTCACCCTACAAAATCTTCCTTTTTAAGGTTATTTTTTTTATTTTAATTTACATACATATTAAAAATCAAATGGTCATTATATTTTGGAAGAAAAATAATATAGATGTGAATTATTTACAATAATGTTTGGACAGAACATAACATTTGAAACTAGAAAATAGGTTTTTGTGAAGAAAGTGATGATTGCATGGTTTGAAATTTGAATAGAATAGGAAAAGTGTTTATGGAACTGTGGATAATGGGACATAATGATATATCTAATCTTTATTATGTGTAGTTATATACTCAGCATATTCTCAACTCCCATGTACATCAAAGGTTGAACATTTCACCCAAAAAGCTAAGATGATAGATAAAGATTTTTGTTTTCTTTAATTAAAAGTTTTAAATTCGAATTCTAAATATAAAATATTTTTAATATTCGGAAAGATCTACTTTATTAATTGATTTACTTAATGCGAATTCTAATAGTTAAAAAAAAAGTTAGAAGATTCTTTTCTTATTATGGTCAATATATATTTTCGCTAAAAATTATTGTGGAACCATTACATTTTTAGCAAGCTGAAAATACTTTTAATTAAAAGTTTTGAGTTCGAATTATAAATATGAAATACTTTTAATATTTGGAAAGAAGCATTTTATTAATTGATTTACTTAATGCGAATTCTAATTAGTAGATAGTTAAAAAAAAGTTAGAAGATTCCTTTCTTATTATGGTCAATATATATTTTTGCTAAAAATTATTGTGGAACCATTGCATTCTTAGCAAGCTGAAAATGGGTTGTAATTAGAACTCAAAAACTATGATTACTATGCTCAAGGTTATAATAATAATAATAATAATAATAATAATAATAATAATAATAATAATAATAATAACCAACGATACCATACTACCATATTCTGATAACAGTAGCTAAAAGACTGCAGCCTGCTTTATTAATATTTACATAGAACAGCAAACAATGGACAGAATACAAGCCAGCAGAAATTGGTTAGTATCCATTTTTCAACTAAGTCTAATTTACAACTATAAATTACCAGTTGGCTTCTGTGCTTTTTTTCTCCATAAAAGCTGACTTATCCTTCTGACAACACAGAGAATTAAAGGCTTCAAAGCTGACTAAGAAGTGGGGAGGCTATGCTCTAACATGTTCATAGATATGGGTCACCTATTTTTTTCAGGATTTAGGATTGTGGGTTCTTCTGCATTTCTTCTTCCATTGATGTCATGAGATTTGAACAAGATTCTGTTATCATGTT
Organism: Balakata baccata; assembly: GCA_949630135.1. Lineage (NCBI taxonomy): Eukaryota > Viridiplantae > Streptophyta > Magnoliopsida > Malpighiales > Euphorbiaceae > Balakata > Balakata baccata. The sequence continues at coordinate 40,501 of CATIWF010078474.1, read as the reverse complement.
GGGCTTATAGGAACACAACTATAATGATCTTACTACCTTATTTTTTTTTTATTTTGAGGTTAAAAGTTTGCAATATTTGCCATATTGCTGACATTATTACAATCAATTGCTTCATTTTGTTGACCCTTTTCTTATTGAGATTTGCTAATTTTGAAAAAATGGGTTTTGCTTGTCATAGACTTTACCTTAAATGTTTATTTTGGTTTGTGCTAATTTAGCGTTGGGCTAGAGAGAGAATCTTGGTTAAGGTTTATGACTACTGACTCCTAATTATTTTAAGCTCAATGTTTTTATCCTGCAATCCATGTTTACCCTTTATTTTTCAATCAGTTAATAAGGCCAAGATGGAACCCAATTTCTTTTTGTTTCAAGGTTTTTTTTTATTTGCATTTTCACAAAAAAATAGAACAAAAAAAGTATTTTTATTTTTATTTCCTCACGTTTCTAGTCATATTGATAAGCTGTACTGCCTTTGTGTAATTACTAATATTAGCACATATAAGGGTGTGAGAAAGATCAACCTAGCTCTCTATTCATAGGAGTTTTGTGCAGTTTCCAAACACCACTTAGGCAATGGATTCATCCAAACACCACTTAGGCACAGAAGGATGTAGCAGCAGCGAATCCGGCTGGACAATGTACATTGCCTCTCCCATGCAAGAAGATGGCGATTGCAGTGATGATCTAGACGAAAAAGATCACCATCCTTCGGCCATTAATGGAAAAATAGATGATGATGATGATAACGAGAATGAGCTAGACAGTGATGATTCCATGGCTTCAGATGCCTCCTCCGGTCCCCATCATCACCATAAACAAGAGAGGGATCGAGATTATGGAAGAACAGCAAGCTTTAAGCGCAGCAACGGCAACGGCAACAACTTCAACCATTGTTCTTCAGCTACAAAACCAAATAAAAAGGAGAAAAAGAATGATGGAAGTAGCAGTGAGAAGAACAGAAGGCTTACTCCTAATGCAAAATATAGCAAGTAGTCTAGTTCAAAGAGTGCAAAGGTTGGTAAAATTCACTTCACAAATAGTTACATGCAATTTTCTTGTCATATATTTTTCACAATTTGAAACTGCAATCACATTCATTCATCAGTCATGGAACTTTTTTCTTTAGTTGTATTGTTGAGATCAATTGAGATGCATCTTAGTTAAAAAGAAGCAAAAAATTGGAACATTTTTCTATCCAATAATTGCATAATGAAGAGAAAATATGCGGGTATGGCTTTCTTTAAACAGATATCAAAATGATCCGATTAAGATTCAAATTCGAGATCTTTCAATCAATGAACAGGACTAATGCAACATGTCAATACCAGAAAGCAACTACAGAGGATGCAAAATCTAGTTCAGGACAATATCCGCACTGCACTAACTTATTACAGATAATTCACCTAGTCTTTTTCATGTGACCCTGCTAGAATAAGAATGCAGCTATGACCCAACATTATGTGCTTTGCTGGAAAGAGCAATATCCCCACTAGTTTTTTGGCAGGAGTGAAAAAGAAGAGACATGACATGGAAAGAGAACAGCAATTTTGGTCTACATGGATATTGGAGTTCTAAGGATATAAAATTATTAGAGATAAGTTAAAAGAATACCTTTTTCCAGATTAAAAACATCTTAATACTTCTGTCTGTGTCCTCATGTATGTGTTCAATGTATCAACAGAGAATTTCGTGCTGGAAAGAAGATGGATCAGACATAGAAAGACAAAAACCAACCACAAGAAGCAGCATAGACATTTTCAATAACAGAATGTTGACCACATGTAAAACCTTAACAGTGGGTGCAAGTGCAACAGCTAGGCAATTACAAAATATGGGCTGTACTACAAAATTCTAAAGAATATAATATCTTATTCTTGCAAACCAAAAAATCTTTTTCTATTGAAGAATAACAGAAAGCATATTTAGAAAGCCTGTATTTATTTTCTTAATGAGAACAAGATGAAACACTAAAACAGTTCCAGCATTTTCATTAATGAAATTAAATTCATATTTTGGCTGATACGATTTTGATCTGTTAAACTGAAGTTCAGCTCATATTTTATGACCTCAAGAACTACTCTAATTAGGATTTATAATGAAAATGTGCATTAACTCAAACCAATCAAAATTCAGTCTAGAACAAGATAGTAACAAAAGAAAGAATGTAAGACGGCTAAAAGAATTTAAAGCATGTGAGAAAGAATTCTACAAACTTATAATTGCAGGATGTCCCATATTGATTGGAAATGAGAATAATAAAGGCCGAGCAGAAAAACAACAATAATACCAAATGTGAAAATTTTCTTGCTCAAATTTCAAAGTTATAAGCCATAAATCGGCTACAAAGTGCCTCCTTAAACTAAAACACAAGCTACTAATTTCTCCTTAAGCAGTAGAATTGCCAAACCATACACACAACATACAAGAGTAAGACAAAGCCTAAACATATAAATTGGATTCGATGAATTTGATTGAGAGAAATTTTGACCAAATAGGATTGGTGCAAGTGCTACCCGGTAGTATATAGTCCTGAGCATAAATTGTTATGCTTATTTAGAGTTGTAATAAGCTAGGCAATGTGCGAGAACATTTTAATTCTTCAACTGCTTTGCAATCTTGAACCATTCAGTGTCGAAAGATCCTTCAATATCAGTTCTCTCATATGTATGAGCATCAAAATAGTCACGCTGAGCTTGAACCAGATTAGCCGGCAGCCTCTCTCTTCGGTAAGAGTCAAAGTAAGCAAGACTAGAAGACATACCAGGAGTGCTAATACCATAGTTGATAGCAAGACATACAACCCTCCTCCAGGCAGACTGACGCTCAATGATTTCCTTAGCAAACTCTGGATCCACAAGGAGGTTAGCCAGATGAGGGTTCCTATCATAAGCCTTCTTGATTCTGTCTAAAAACACAGCACGAATAATGCAGCCTCCCTTCCAAATCCTAGCCAATTCTCTCAACTTCAAGTCCCATCCTTTCTCGATACTCTTTGCACGGATTAGATTCATCCCCTGTGCATAACTACAAATCTTGGATGCATAAAGAGCTTGTCTGACATCGTCAATCAACTTCTATTTGTCCACTGCTTGATCAGTCAAAATATCTCCAAATCCTCCTGCTTTGAAGACTTTAGCAGCTTCAACACGTTCTTCCTTCAGACCGCTAGGGAATCTAGCATCCAAGAAGATGCAATTGTAGGAGCTGCAATTGATAGATCAGCAGCTTGCTGTACTGTCCATTTACCTGTACCCTTCATACCAGTTTTGTCCAAAACCTTGTCAACCAAATACCCATCTCCTTTGTCATCCTTAATTCCAAATATATCTGCAGTGATCTCAATCAAGAAGCTCAGAAGCTCACCCTTGTTCCATTCTGAGAAAACACTTTTCAGTTCCTCATTTGACAACTTCCCAACAGATTTAAGCACATCATAAGCCTCTGCAATCAGCTGCATATCACCATATTCAATGCCGTTATGAACCATTTTGACAAAATTTCCAGATCCGCCTTTGCCAATATAAGTTACGCAGGGGCCACTATCAGGAACTTGAGCTGCTACTTTCAGAAGAATATCTTCAATGTTTTTGAAGGCTTCAAAGGAACCTCCAGGCATCAAAGAGGGTCCATTTCGTGCACCTTCTTCACCACCCGAAACTCCCATTCCTAGATAGAGCAAGCCCAGTTCAGCCACGGCCTTTTCTCTCCTCTCAGTGTTCTCATACCACTCATTCCCACCATCAATGATACAATCACCTTTCTCCATGTAAGCAGAGAGGGTCTTTATAGTTTGGTCAACAGCTGCCCCAGCTTTAACTAGCATGATTATCACCCGGGGCTTTTGGATTGACTGGACAAAGGATTCAGGATTATGAAAGCCATATAGAGGAAGATTTCCCTCTCTTTTAGCTCTTTCAACAGTTTCATCAACTTTGGAGGTAGTTCGATTATAAACAGAAATAGGGAAGCCTTTCTCTGCAATATTGAGGGCCAGATTCTGGCCCATGACAGCCAGACCAGCAAGGCCTATTCTTGTTGGTTTTGGGGGTGCAGCCATATTTTTGCCTGTCCAATAAGATCTCTAATCAGATAAACTTCAAGAAATTAATGCAAAACCGCACAAGTGATTTGGGATCTAATTCGATTTTTGAATTAGAGCTAACAAGTTATGATTAAACTATTTTCCTATTTTCCAGAATAACAGACCTCAAACAATGGAAATTGTACAGAGATCATTAGCATTTTAAGTAAAAATTAAAACAGATATCAGAATAAAATTACTACAATGTATCTGTTAAAGAAACACCAATGACAATTGACTTTGTTGGCCACCGCTTTAACTGACGATTGTCAAGCTGCACATCCTTTCCCTTGCCCCTGGAAACAAAAATCCATGGGCTACGTACCACCACAATTGGGTTTTTTTAATGTTCTTTTGTTTCAAGAAAAATAGTTGTAGGCATCATTGTGCAGTGTAAAATTATAAGTTCATGGTCGAATGTGCATAATGATTTAACAATAATAGTCTTTCTTTACCATAAGACTTGTATTCATAAAGAATGATTAAGGAATGACAGAGAAACAACATAGACAGGAAAAACTTAAAAAAAAAAAAAAAAAAAAGAAAGAAAAGAAAGCCTGATTGTCGCCTAGAAGGGGAAAATAAGAAATCTTTTACAAGCTAGATGGGATAAGACACATATAACTTTCTAATAGAATTAGTTCTCCCACCCAAAGTGTGTGTTTGCGTGCGTGTATAAGCGCGAGAAACTCAAATACCACCACATTAGAGATGGAACTGAGACCACTATCAGGGAAAAATATTCATCCCTATTTCTAAAAGAAGGCTTTCTTGTAGATAGTCATACCAGAAGCTATTGATTTACATTTGAGGGATTCTTTCAGGTATTTTTTTCTTCGGTTAGATCCAATTAAACAACCATACTATTCAAAGATTCATACACAATATGGAAAAGGATAGAAAATTATCAATCTCCAAATTTATTTTCTGAGACAAGAATCAAGAACCTTAATAATTTCCTTATTGCCTCAGCTACCTATACTAGATTCAACAAGATAAATCAAGTTAATCTTCAACCGATTTTTAAGTTTTAACATATAGGAGTTTCATTTCTCAAAATACAAGAATCGAACCTGAAATCTCTCAAAGTCATCAACAGAAAGGGGCAAAAGGAAAAAAAAAAAGGAAAACTAAAGAGAAAAAGAAGCCGTTGACTTCTCAAAATGTATTACTATCCAACAGATTGGCCAGCAAGATCATGCACAGACATGCTAGCTTCAAATCATAAGATCAACGAACAAATTATAAAATGGATGACTCTCAGGATAACTAGATCAACAATTGCAGAGAGAATCCCAGAAACATAATTGCCATTGCTTAAATTAAAAATAAAAACTGTAAATTGTTAGTTAAAGCTGAAAATCATCAGAATTCAAAGAAAGCATAATTAAGGGTATTAAGAACATACTAACAATAAATCAAGAAAACATACAAAGTAATAACAGTAAAACACATACCTTGGAATTAAGATCAGAGAAATGGAAGACAACCCAATTAAATTAAAGATCTGGGTTTGGAAGAGAGAAGAGAAAGTAGGTGGTTAGGTGAAAATGGTAATGTGGAAGATATGGTAAGTGAGACGCAGATATACGGGTGGGAGTTCGCCTATCGTGCACAAACAATATTTTTTCCGGGCTGGTCCAATTTGTCGATTTGACCTTTCTTTCAAAGAAAAAAAAAAATTGTAGGTTGTTGAGGCAGAGGGTGGAGAATTCTAATTTCGACACTTCACCTTTGATTTGCCACCTCATCATCCGACCTGGCTTCTCTGACATGGCAGAATATTCCTCAAGTGTAAAACCGAAACAAAACTAAAATATTAAATCAAATCAAATTAAATTTGATTTTTTCAATTTTCGATTTAAAAAGTTCATTTTTTCTTGTGGGATTATTTTTTTTTTATCCGTTGAATTTTATGGGATAAACTATTTTTATCATCAGTTTTTTTTTTTTAAATTTAGAATTAATCCGACTAAGCATAACAAATAACACTTGGCAAAATATTTCCATTTTTATCATCAGCTTTAGTAGTTACAAGCAAGATTGTAAAAATCGGTCCGGTCAATAAACTAAAAAAGCCAGCAAATCACAGGTTTAAGGTCGAATCAAGATCGAATCAATCTACATAGTATTTTTATAAATTATAATATGTCTCATATATAATAAAATATAATATGTCTCCTATATAATAAAAATATAATATAATTTGTTGAAAGTCATTCCTAGTATACAAAACTAATATAACATGTCTCATATTCTCTTTTTTGTATTTTTTTAAAAAAATTATATTTTATATATTTTTATAATTGAATATTTAATTAATTATTAAATATAAAGGTAACATATAACTTGAAAATATAATCAATAAAAAAATATCAAATTGTAAAAGAAAAGTAATATAAAAAAGAAATAAAAAAATATATAAAAAAGTGAACAATCTCGTATAGAAAAAAGTAAAATGACAGCATATTATAAATAAGAGTATGTTAAATCTTCAAATATATATTTATTTTGACTAATTTAACTAGTTTGTAGTTAACATATCTAGTTTTAAGGTTAATTTTTTTGCTAAACCAATTGGGTTGGCTAAATTGGACCAAATTTACTAAATAATTTTTTTTTGCCAAAAAAAAAGAAAAACCGATCAAAACCGGCCGGGTCATTCAGTTCGCCGGTTTTTCTTCTGGTTCAATTCTCTCTGATTTTCTACCTAAAAACTGATCAGTTTGGTGGCCAATTTCCATTTTTCCGCTTGAACCGGCTGGACCAGTCCAATTTTCATAACATTAGTTACAAGCAGAACAACCTGCATTTTGCTTATGCAAAACAATTTTAAAAAGGTTATAATGTTTTTACTCGAATTAGTTACATGGCGCATAATGTACAAATCAAAGTTAAAAATAACAATCTCTATGTTATAATTTTAGTATTTTATTTTGTATTTCAACAACTAATCATAAATAATACAAAAGTTATATGGCAAAACCATATGTAGTGTAGATTTAATTAAGTTTTTTTTGCAACACTAAGTAGCCAAATAAAATTTCGATAATAAAATTTCTCAAAGAAATGTCACATTGACTATTTTTGACATTAATTCATGTGAACCATAATATTAAGTGTGATGAGGTTGAAAATAGGATTAGAAAAAAATAAAATTAATTTATGCAATAAATTGTAAAGAGTGAAAAGTATGGAAGTTAAAAAAAAGAGGACTGAGTTGTAAAAACTGAAAAGCATGGGAGTTAAAAGAAAAAAAAAAGTTACTATTATCAAAACAACAACCTTATGAAAAAAATATTATTATTAAAAAAAAGGACTAAATTGTAAAAAATAGAAAGTATGGAAATTAAAGGAAAAAATGAAAATGGACTGAATTATAAAAAGTGAAATGTATAAGAGTTAAAAGAAAAATAAAAAAATGACTAAATTGTAAATATTGAAAAATATGAGAGTCAAATAAAAATATAAAAAAAACTAAATTGTAAAAAGCAGAAAGTATGGGAGTTAAAATAAAAAATGACCAAATTATAAAAATTTGAAAGTATGGGTGCTAAAAGAATAAATAAAAAGTGGAATAAATTATAAAAAATGAAAAGTATAAGAGTTAAAAAGAAAAAAATAAAAAATATGGACTAAATTGCAAAGATTGTGAAGTATGAAAGTCAAAGAAAAAAATAAAAAAGGACTTGTAAAAAGAAAAAAGTATTGGAGTTAAAAGAAAAAAAATAAAGATATAACTAAATTGTAAAGAGTGAAAAGTATAGGAATTAAAGAAAAAATTAAAAATAGAATTAAACTGTAAAAATTAAAAAGTATGTAAATAAAATGAAAAAAAAAGAACTAAATTGCAAAAAGTGAGAAGTATGGAAGAAAGAAAAATAAATGACTAAATTGAAAAAAGTGAAAAGTATGAGAAAAGAAAAAATAAAAAAGAGGGCTAAATTGTAATTAATCGAAAATATAAGTATTAAAAAGGAAAAGTCAAATTTCTGTTAATGAACAGTAAACCACGAAGGGTTTTAGACATATATAATAATATATACGTCTAGGAAAAAATGAAATGAAGTGTTTATTGTTTTTTTTTTTTCAAATAGAGATGGATGTAAAAAAGTCAAAACAGTATGTAAGAAAAATATTATTTTTTTAATAAGCAAAAATGTTATTTTTTTTGAATTATAATTTTTTATGAACTAATAATTCCAATCAAGTGAAATCAAATAAAAATTTATTGAATTGAAAAATTAGCAGTTCAAACAGCAGTTAATTTCATATATAGTTATTTAATTTTAGTATTATTGTAGAAAAGTTATATGATTTTTTTATTTTATAAAAGTTATGTAAATATGGTTTAGTTTAAATAAAGTTATTTCTAGTAATTTTTCAGCAGTTAACAACTGTAAAAGTCGTGCTAACATTCCAATTAACATATGAGATACATCATATCACTATACATGTTAAATAGAATATCATTATCCATATCAAATTGAATTCTGACATCTCAGTTGACATATTTTTTTAATTTGTAGTGTTAATGGGAATATTGAATTGTAAGTATATATGATATTTTATTTAATATGTATAGTGACGTGGTGTATCTTATGTGCTAACTGAAATGTTAATATGACTTTTCTGGTTATTAACTGCTGAAAAATTACCGTAAATGATTTTACTGAAACTAAATTATAATTATATGACTTTTATGAAATAAAAAAAATATATAATTTTAGTATAATAATATCAAAATTAAGTGACCATATATGAAACTAAGAACAACTTGATCATAAGTCTTGGCCAATAACCAATATTTGATGTTAGGTTATAAATTATAATTTTGGAATAGTTTGGTAAAAGTCAACATCATTTTTATCATTTTTTTTTAAAGGATGTGAGAAGTATAAACTATCTACGTTACTTCATTAAGGTTAACCGTTTCACATTTAAGAAATTTCCTCCAAGACATTTTTATTTTTTAAAAAAAATATTTCATTTTTTTTAAAAAATTCCAACTGAATTTTCGATATTTTACGGTATAATTATTATATCAGTATAAATTAAAACTTATTGATATTTCTCTTTTTTTTATTATTTTTGTGAAATATAAACCAAACAATCAATAATAAGTTGTCTCGGAATTTATCATTTTGTTTAAGTAATTGGATCTCTTTTTTTAATTTTTTTTTCCCTTCTTTTAGTAATAATGGAAAAATTTTATTGATTTGTTTCTCTTTTAAATCAAAAAAATTATGTAAACATGATGAGATGAGATGCTAGCTACGCAATTATTTTTGAAATTAAGAATTTTGTTTTTTCTTAAAGTGAGTGTTTGATTTTGAAAATTAACATATATTTACATTTCCTTTTGTTTGTCATGTAGTTCACACTTAAAACTTCGAAAAGCATTGCTATGATTTCATTCGGCAATAGGTAATTTTTCTATTTTGTTTTGTGTAACTAAACTTTGCTTATAAAAAATTTTTAAATATATTCAATTTATTATATTATTTATAAATTAATCAAATCAAATAATATTATATATTTAATTATTTTATCTTTTTATATATATATATATTATTGTGTAATTAAATTTGTTTACTATAGAAAATAGTAACGTGAGTCTAACTATGTATTTCTTCACCGCCGATACATGAAGAAAATGGATATTTTCAAAGTAAACTCGAAACTGGGTCAACGTTTTGGTACTTAATTCAACGGATGCACAAATCTAAACTTTCTTGAAGGATTTTCGTTCAACAATAAACTTCATATAAGAATTGGATACTTTCTTGATTCAACGTTTTCGAAGTCTAAACTTTCTCAACGATTTCCTTTCTAGAATACTTCAATCAAAAATTTTGACAAGCATTGAAATCCAAGAATTTTAAATCCATCGTAAAATCTATGAATTTTAAAAATTTTATCACTTAATTTGACTATAAAATTAGTGTATTGGTAATATAATTATACTTATATTTAATTCAATAACCACAATTTATGAATTTAATAATTATTTTTTATTTTTTTATTAAATATCAATAATTTATTAGTAATTAAGCATATATAATCAATTCCATTGTATACATAAAAAAATTTAAAAAATAAAATTGGTTATTTTAAGAGTTGAAAAATAAAAAAAATAAAGTTATTATATATTATAATGTTTAATTAAATTACTAAAAATATATTTTTATTAATAATTTAATGTATATTAATTCTATATTATGCAAAATAATAATAATAATAATAATAATAATAAAATAATTAGTTGAAATTAAAAGAAAAATTATTTTTATTTTTTTAGGATTAAGGATATAATTCTGAAATATTATTAATTTATTAGGATAATCTTGGAATAAAAACATTTAGCAATAATCTCTTATCGATCAAAATCCATAAATTTTAAACTTTTCTACTTAAAAGGTGGAGAATTAAATCCTTTAAAAATGAAAGATTTTGGTGGATGAGAGATTTTCTAAAATTTATAGATTTTTATTTTTTTTAAATAGTCAAATGATGAATTAAGTATAAATCTATAAATTATTCAAAATTTTTCATTTGAAATCCTTTAATCTAATTATAGTCATATTGGATCACAAATCGAATTAAATTGAAAAAGGAGTGGCATTAAATTATCGAATAAAATTTGATTAATAAATGCAGAAAATGATAATAAACAGATTAAAAAAAAGTAGAAGAAATGACTGTCTAATACTCACCTCTCGGAAAAATTTTTAGATATATTATATTTACCATATCATTTATAAATTAATTCAATCATTAAATGATATGTATATATATTGTATTTATTTCAACTAATAAAAATAAAACAATTAAATACATATTAATTAATAATTTGATTAGTTTATATATGACATAGTAGATATATTTTATCTAAAAATTTATCCACCTCCTGATTAATGAGAAGATATAAAAATCTAAAATTAAGGAAAAAAAGTAAAAAAAAAAATTATTTTTTAAAATTCATATGTCGTCACCAACTAATTAGAAGAATCAGAAGAGTAGTTTGAAAATGTAATTTTCCACAGTATTCTTCTAAAAAGTACTATTGGTGTGAAAGAAATCTTTTTCCATTAATAATTTGTCCTTTTATACAGGAAGGACAATCTCACAATTCACACGTCATTCGCAGATTAGGTGTAACGGTAGTTTAATTAGAATAAATGTATAAATTATTTAGAGGGAAGAATAAATAAATAAAGTAGTTTAATGAGAAATAATATTTAATTGACTTGAATAGTAATTTAATAATATTAATGATAATTAAAAAAAACAAAAATAAAAACAGATGAAGACAAAAAAAAAAATTGTGTAGTCGGTAATTAGAGGAATTAGGCATAAATTTGGGCAAATCTGCTCATTATTCTTTATTTCATTTTTTTTTCCTTATTCCTCTTCCTATTTCTTCAATTTCTTCTATAATCCAGCCAAAAACTAAGTCTTTTGGATAAGTGATAATAGAATTAATTTCTTTTGAATTATTAAAGATGGATTAAAAATTGATTGTTGATGTTGTTAGTAAACATATTCTTCTTGAAATTATGTTTCTTTAGCAAAGATTAGGGTTTTATTTTTATAATTTTAGAGGCCGAATTTTAAGAAATTTTAAACATGAAAGTTATAAATTTATGTCTTAGGTTTATGCTTATATAAAGAATTTTGTAAAATCTGGTCTATAGAAAATGATATAATAATTGAATAAGACTGGTTTGGATTTGAAACCTAGACAGATAATCTACGGTTTTGTTCCTTTTTAATATGATGCAGGTTGTATTTGAGGAAACTCAAAATATAAAAGTCGTAGCCCTCTGTGTTATCTAGTTGTATATTAAATTTTATGATGAGATTCCTAGTGGATTTTGAGTTATGGTAAAATGAATCATGATTGTTCCTTACTGAGCTGTTTGCTTAGTGCCTTATGTAGGTCCAACAATTTAGTGTTCAATTTTGAGCTCATTATAAACCAAACTAGATAAATGTTAAAGCATAAAAGTTTGAGGACTATATCTTAGGTATTTATTGGTGAAAATATCACATTAAATATTGTGTATTTTTTTAAGTTATGATCATAAAAAAGGACACTGATCGGATTATTATCAATTACTGGATCAGTTACACTATCCCTATTAATTAAGGAACTTAGAGGCCGAATAAATAAAAGTGATCATGAAAAATGTTCCAAATTGGTTTTTCTACGAGCCTATTAAGTTTTATTATAATATAACTTACACGTTGTGAGTTATAAATTTTTAAATTCGGTAACTTCAAACTGTCTAAGGGTAGAAAACAGAATATAATTTAAAATAGCACAAGAACTTGTACAATACTTCAAAAATTCTGAAATTTTAATATGTTATTTTATTATGTGTTAGATTTAATTAGAAATAAGAATCATATAAATTGGATAAAAATAGAAAAAGTTATAGAGTCAACAATCTAAAAAGGTCACATTGCCACTTAGAGAAAATTTTAGTTATTTATTTAAATCATATTAAGCACAAGTATTCTAACAATATATTAGTCAATTATATTTTCAAATTAAGCTCTTAATAAGTTGAAGAAAAAGGTGACTATCAAAAAGGATAAATAAGCTCCACAAGTTTGAGATGTTGGGTAAACCTCCATTAAGTTCTGTATATATTTGTATTTTAGTTCACCACTTTGTATATTTGAATGTGTATGTATATGCTTAATTGATAATTTTACGTAATATGACATAATTATGAACTCAAAATGATATGTTGGATTATTAATATATATGAATTATTGAAAAGTGATGAATTTACATATTATGACATATTTATGAATAAACATTGATAGATGGTTACTGAAGGTATAATAAATGTGTATGAGGGTAATGATATACTTAAGAGCATGAAATAATTGTTGTAGTAAGTGCTTCTTTAATAAAAATCTTGCATGCCATAAAATTGTAAAATTGTGTGTAATGTTTGTTATGCATAAGGTTTGTAATGTCATGTGTGATAAATTGTTGTCTTTTGAATTTTGTGGTAAATTGGTATGAAATATTGAGTTTTATAAATGTGTTTATGATATGGAAATTTTGAGCATAAGCATGATTATATAAGGTCGTAGAATTAATTAATTTGCAATGAATTTAATAGATACCTTGTTATATATTTATTGGAACAACCTTTACGAATTTAATTATAACTTATGTTATAGTAATTGGATTGAAATAAAAGCAATTGGAAATGAAAGTTAACTTATAGTACTAAAAATGTTATAAAGAACATAAATTTCAATTCGGGTTTTAATAGGACCAAATATTAACTACAAAATCTCAAATCTAGAAGTACTAAAAAAATATTTGACATATTTTGACTAAACACCACAAAGTAAATTGACCATAAGTTTTGATAGAAAATTCGGATTCTAGTGATTCTTTTTTGGCAAATTGAATTTAAGACAAAATTGAGGTTCAAGCCCAAGGTCGTAATTTACATAAGAATGAAATTTATATTTTGGTTTTTTTCATATGACATGTTGTGTATGTGAGATAATTGTTGGAAATTTGAATCTTATTGGTACATATGGATATATAATACATATAATACTATATGGTATTGAAAATAATATCAAAGCCCTAGTATGCATGGTCTAGAACTAGAATAGTAGATAGTTGACATGTTAATCAAGGGAAGAAATACATATATGCACGTGATACAATATTAATGCCAGTGATGAGTCTATTATTTAAAAAATCAGTGATGACACTATTATATAAAAAATCGGTGATGACACTAGTATTGAAAAGGTCAGTAATGACAATCTCGTATTCCTATTAATTAGTTTAGACATAAGTGTTATGAGTTGGACTAGAACAAAAATATAATGATAATAATAGTAATAATAATAAGGTTATAAGTAAATTTAAATAATTGTAAGTTTATTGTATACGTATTGATTGTGAAATAATTATTTAAACGTTGCATGAAAACTATGTTGGTATATGAATTTTTTTTGTGAAGTATGTTTTATAATAAATGTGGTTTTATATATAAAGTAAAATGCTTAACAATGAAGCTTACGCATACTAAGCATGAGTGGGTATTAAAGAGGTAAATGCATGTTCAATGTTGATTTATGAATAGATTATGACTGATAAATAATTTGGGCATAATTTGGATGTTTAAATAAATAATATAAAATGTATTGAAAATTTGTTGAATCTAATTATGTAGAATAAAACTAAAGTATAATAATATTTTATAATTGGTCAAACAGTATGACATGATTTTTAACTTTGAGATTAATTGGTTGTGCAAACATAAAATGAAAATTTAATATGACAAATAAACATACATGTGATGGAAATTAACAATTAAATAAGGTGGTAGATGATAACTAATTAAATTAAGATAATATAAGGAAATTAAATGACATAAGGAACATAATAAGAGTTGACTATGTAATGTATTATATATTTGTTTATATGTATTTGGGAGGATATGAATTATAAACACGTTATGTGGTAAGTTAATTTAACAATTGAGATAATAGATTGTCAAGAAAATATAATATCCTTATATATAATAGTATGTTCTTTCTTTTAAAATACATGCATTATTATTGTGTTACTTGACATGAAATATATGTTATGTATTTATGTGACTATATAGGAGAACTTAATTGCTTATTTGTACCACTAAACTAGAAATATATTAGCGTAAATTTCTCTCAAGCAAGAATTGAAGCTTGTAGATATTAAAACTTAAAATTAATCGAGAAGATTCTGAGCCCATATCAGAGGAGATACTAAAGATTCGGCTATTGGATCGGTTGCCTTGTATTTTTGTTTTAATTTCATCATGCATATGAGTTAGATAAAATGTCTTATAAATGAGTTAAGAGTATATTTCATAAATAAATAAAAATTAAAATGTGAAAGATAGTTATATAAAGTAATATGTATGTACACCATATGAGGTAAGAAATAGATAAGAAAGACATGTCTAATATCATATAAATAGGTAAATAGAAATAATAACAAAAAATAAAAATTAAATTCGAACAAAATCACTCAGTCGGTTATGTGGCATTCCACTTATATGGTTGGATTATTCATCTTATATAGGTCGGGCGCAACATTGGGTATATCATGTTATTATCTGACTAAAATACCATTTTCTCCTATAAATTGTTATATCATGGATTCATGTCCATCTTGCAGTATAGACTTGGATCATTAAATCAAAATGCAAGACATTTGAAGGAAAAAATTGTGTTTAGAACTTGCACATTCATTATTTATTACTTATAAGTTCATCGTTTAGAAACTACAAATTCGTTGTTAATAAACTTGTAGGTTCATCATTCAGAAACTAATGTTTATCGTTTAGAACTTGTAGCTTCTAAATGATGAAATTGCATATTCTAAATGCTGAACCTATAGTTTCTAAATGATGAACCTGCAAGCTCTAGACGATAAATATGCAAGTTATAGATGATGAATCTGAAAGTACTAAGCAATGAACCTGTAAATTATAGACGATAAACCTGCAAGTTAAAGATAATGAACCTCTAAGTTATAGATAATGAACATATAAATTATAGATGATGAATTTATGTAAATTAAAGATAATAAACCTACAAGTTATAAATAATGATCTATAACTGATAAACCTATAAGTTAAAGATGATGAACCTGCTTATATATAAAACACGTAACGCACAACATGCATCGTGAATACGGATCCATAATTTAGTTTGTGTTCTCTCAGCTTCCTCTCCATCCGAGGCTTAGCTGCTGGACCTGATGATGTTTTTGAATCTTCCCTCTCCGTCCTAGGCTTGGCTGCTGGACCTTATCCCATGTTTTTTAATCTTGCCTTATTTGTTCATTTGAAACTTCACAGGCTTTTGGGTCTAAACTCCCTGTAAGACTTCGAATTACCCAGAACCAATTCCAAATTTAACGACTTTTTGGGCGGGTATTGACACTATCAAACCACCATTGTAATTGCAACTCGTTATTATGGCTACAACCACCATACCTGCTTAAATATAGCATTATTGCCCCCATCTCTATTAAATACCTGTTTCTGATCTCTAGCACGTTATCATTTTCTCAATAAAATCCAAATTCATATTAGATCGGTAAGAATACAATTGCTTAAGATTATGCGCTTACTTTTTAAGATTCAAGTTCAATAATCATTGAACTTCATAGTTCTACACAATAGAACGAACACAATAGTTGAACAATCAACAGGCCAGCAGCAATATTTACAGTTCAAGCCCCCAACAAACAGCTATGTCAACTGCAGAAAATTGGAAACAATCCATCTTCTGGTGAAAGAAAAAATGTTCAAATAAAATAAGTCAGAATATTCATAATATATCAGTCAACGGTCAACCAGTATTATAAAAGAAACTAAATCCAAACTGACACTATTACTGTAGCTTTCAGAAAATTTCAGTTTTATATTGCAAACATGAAAGCCCAGTAAGGGAAACCTCAGAAGAAAACTTAAAATTTTTTTGCATGAACCATGTGGGGCTGAAGATGAAAGCAATAAACTAAGATCTTATGTTTACAGAAACCTCCAGTCTTCACCAATCACCAACTCTCTAAAACAACTAGAACTGAATTCACAACATACAAGTTGATAATTCTGTTAAAAGAATGACTATCGTATATTAACTACATATTTATAGGAGAAATTGATCATGGAAACCTGTTGTGTAATATCATGATCACTAGATTTGACACTGAGGATGCATCTTGATGAAGTTGTTGATCCTTCGTATTTGGAGAAAGAACTCGGGATAAAAGCAGCTATTCATAGATAAGTTTCAAAATTCTAAAATTGGTCAGAAAACTTTCATGACTAACAGAATTTTTGTGTCACTGCATTCATGAACAGAAAAATCTCAATCAAAAGAATTGTTTCTGCGTGTGTATAACTATTGTGGTTACAGTTCACTTTCAAAGTTACAACTAATGAAGAAATCCAAAATCTTGTGAGAAATACAAGCAATGGCATATGAACACTTACAACTTGTTATGAAGTACCTGGCAAATAAAGCAGGAGCAGTCTCATCTATAGGCCAAAATTGCACATCTGAACAAACTCCATGTCATTGTCCACATATTTAGTCCAGAGATTCTTGTATTGGTTCATGGCAATGTCAAGCCATGGTTTCATGTTTCCTTTGTAATGAATGACAGCAGCATTGTTGATCTCATCCATGCTAATACTTGGATTATACCCAAGACCAAGCACATGCCAAGATTTGTCCAATGACTTCGTTGTTGAGTAAAAGGTCATCAAGCCGGGTGGAAGAGTACCCAATTTCCATAGAGTACGATCCTCGTTCTGATCACAAAATAGCAAAGTTAATTCGCATCTCTCAGTCTTAGGAATGCAATCAATATCATTTCCAAAATAAAGAATTTCTTGCATGGATTACTTTTCATTTAGCCATTAAAAGCAGGAAATCTTGTAGAATCATGATAGATCAATTGCCACATTAACATCAAAACACAAGGAAGTTCAAAAGCAATCACGGGTACATACCAAGTTCTGCCAATAATGATATTGCTCTGTGCATTTTTCCCGCCTCCAAGCATCAAGATCGAATATATTCATTCCATAAGCCCAAGCGCAGGCCTTCGGATTAAACCTCTCCTTAATTAAAGGATGAGAGAAGTTCAAATACTGAGCATAACGATGAAATGACCCAAAACAGGTCTCTACAGCCCCATTTACTTTTCCGTCTAAGTCGATCTTCCACAATCCTGTCAAGTCTTTTTGGACCACTACATCATCATCCAAAAACAAAATCTTATGCAACTTAGGATACATCTCTGGCAGATAGAAGCGAAGATGATTCAGCATAGACAAGTATTTAGGATTCCTAAACTTCATATTACTTGCATCCTTGGTTGCATTCTCTGCCTTATTCTCAAAGTAAAACTTCTGCAGTTTGAGATTCTCAAGTTGCTTCAAAACTGGCACATACA
The DNA here is from genome assembly GCA_949630135.1 of Balakata baccata. NCBI lineage: Eukaryota > Viridiplantae > Streptophyta > Magnoliopsida > Malpighiales > Euphorbiaceae > Balakata > Balakata baccata. The sequence goes on along the minus strand of CATIWF010078474.1, from coordinate 22,412 downwards.
AAGAATTCAAGAAACTAAAATCATCCACTGCCTTAACCTCCACATGGGCACCTCTTTCCACAGGCCTCATCCTAAACCACACCTTCATAGCTGCTACATTCATTCTATCGGTAACCACATGAAAAACATGTTTATATGGCTCGTCAGCATTCTTCACTACAGACCTCACCACCACAGACACTGCAATGACGTTATCTGAAAGAATAGCATAATGATAGAGACTCGGATCCTCAAACTCTAGCTTAGGATCTTCTTCCCTATATTTTTCTGGATGTGAAACCCTCTCCTCCACAAGCCTCATTGCCAAGCAATGCAAACTCTTGGGTATTGATTTTGCAGCAATCGAACTGGCAAAAGCACCATTCTTTCTTGCCTTGATCAACAGCTCATTGACAGAAAATATAGTATCCTTGAGCTTCTGAATCTTAATCTGATTATCATAGCTCTCTTTTGCCTCAGCTATCATCAGCCTTGCAATTTTCACCCTTTCCTTCGCCTCCTTCTCAAACAGCCTCAAAACATCCTCATCCATAGCACCCTCGGATTCAAACAAGGAAGATCTATAATTGGGTTTAGAAGTAATATCCGAAAAATTCTTAGCTAAATCGTCAAACATTCTCAGTTGCTTAGAAATATCAAGCTTAAGCTGCCTAGCATAAGCAGCATAAGCATTCACTAAAGTCATGTGATCACTAGCTTGTTTATATATCAAATCCAATCGAGTTTTCAAGGGATCCGAGTTTAATGCCAAAAAAGTCCGCTGCACATAAGCATTACCACCACTTGGCAGCGACTGTTAAAACCGCAAAAAAAAAAAAAAAATAAAATAAAATAAAATCATCTAATTCATTCAAAGTCATAATTGTAATGAATGCAAGTAAATGCTTACAGGGTCATAAGAGGTAAGAACAGAAAGAGTAGCAAGGAAGAGAAGAGTAAACATGGCGGATACCAAGATCCGGTAAGAGAAGAAGCTACGAAGAGCGGCATTGAAGCCACCGGAGAGTCCTCCTCCACGGCTTCCACGGACGGCGACAGCCATCGTAATTGGACAATCTGAATCTCTGCCGGCCTTCAATTATAATACAAATTGCACAAATAAAGAAAGATGAAGAGATCTAAATTGGATCCATTTCCGCGTCGGTGCGACCGTGTGAATATTTCATTAACTGACTGGAGTGGGAATGGCGGAGGAGAGGAGACTCACCGGTAAAAGTAGAGCTAGCTAAATTTCACACACAGCAGTAGAACAGGACATATTGATATACATATAATTATTTTTTATTTACTGATTGATGTAAATATAATTTTGCCTAATAATTTCTCATGATCCAATAAATGAATTGAATTAAGCTAAGTCAGCGAATGTGATACCATTAATTTTTTTTTATTAGACTATAGACTAAAATATATATACCGAGATTATTTCTATTTATGCGGAATAAAATTTTAAAAGTGGCAAAATATTCACTTATAATAGTAATAATTTTATATAAAGTATAAATTATACGTATATTTAATTATTTAATAATTAGATTTTTATTTTTTGTATAATTATGTAATATATACTTTGATTTAAGGGTGTACAAATGATAATAACGCAATTTTATTTATGATCAAAACTAATTAAACTGTGTATTTTTAATTATTAAAAATTAAAATAAGCAACAATTTTTGAAAAAATTACATTATTCATTTATCAAGTAAAAAATATATTTTTTAATAGAAATCAAAATATTTTTTAAAAATAATTTATATAAAAATTTTATTACTATATAATAATAATAATAATAATAAAGTTTAATTTTATCAATTTTATTAATTTTCCTGAAAATTGTAAATACTTAAGAATATATTATATACTACATTATAAGAAAATAAACATCCAACTAAAAGTGGCTTATTGAGGCAGCAACCATTAGACCAACCATTTTCATTTGTATATTTATTTTCTTATAAAATTTTATATAATATATATTTATGTTTTTACAAGTCCCAATATAATTGATAAAATTAAGATTTGAGAATGCTAGAGTTTTTTACTACATTTTTTTTAAGTAAAAATTAGAGAACAATTATCGGTAAACTCACCCAAAAATTCCATAATTCAATTATATGTTTTTTGAGAAGTGCATTCAGAAATGTAAATTAAGCAAGCTTGTGGGAACTAATAGAGCCAATGCAGGGTAAATTATTCCCACGGTATTTTAACTTATTAATATATAATAATTCAGTATGTTAACTTTAGAAAACTACTTTTACATTAATTTTATAATACAAAACCCTCTTTGTTCATTTTCATTTCCACCTCAGCTAAAAAAATTAACGTGACATTTCCATCTCAACAAAATAAATTCCATAAAAATTTTTCCCTTTCCTTCACTTTCCCTCATTTTCTCACATCAACATTATCTGCAACCTTCCTGCATATTATTTGATGGTAAATGCATGTATTTTTCTCCAAAATAAAAAAAAGATTCAAAATCACAAAAACATTCTTTCTTTTATTAATCCCATTAGAAAATTTCCATTGGAGTGGTTTGAGCTCCTATTTGAAACCACAATATCGAAAAACATACACTTGATTGTTAATGTCAGTAAAAGATAAATTAAAATCATGTTAAAGAAATTAAAAGAGCCCTTCATATGTTGAATATCATATGGTCGAAATGATAGATGAAAAATAAAGGTGATAAGGTTGATCCAAACTTGAAAACAAAATAAAACAAAATGGCTCAGTTTTTCAGATTGAATCACCATTTCAACTTTGAATTGATCCACAAAATATATACTTTAAAGGATAAAATCACATAACCACAATCTAGGTTTTTGAAAGATCTCATTCAAATTATAAATCAAAATTGATAGTTAAAACTCACTTATTGAGCGTGATTTGGAGTGTCTCTAATGCTTCGGTAAATTAGATTACTAGAACTGAACTTTGATTTCACAGTACGAATGTCCTCTTGATCCTCTTGGATGAATTGGAAAAGATAGAATTCTGAGAATGAAAGAGGAAGAAGATGATCGCTCTTCTGTATCTATAATTTCTGCAGAAGGGTTAGTTATTTTCTAAAATAACTTCCCTTTTTATATTATTCCATATGAGTTTTGGGTTGGGTTAAGCCCACATGAGCGATCTAGATCTATCAAAATCCAACATCTCCCACTTGTCCATCATGGACTTGACTTATCCCAAAAGAACATTCTAACAACTCAAACTTGGATAGAAAATCTTTCATACAGATCAACGGATCGTGTGACCAAATCACACAAACAGCGAGAGCTCTAATATAAACCTAACCATAGACTATATAGGAAACATCAACCTAATGATGTAATTACTCTTGACAATATGCTTTTTTACCCTAAGTATTTTTCTTATTGCACAATTCAATTCCTCAAGAATCCATACTCATATCATTCTTACAATTACTTAGTACTCTAAATTATTTTCTATCAAGCGAAATAACCTTGATCAGTAAATACAAACAACGAGTATATAAGTAAAAATACTATTTCTTTCGCCTTTATACCAATTGGATATGAATTAACTCACTTTTCTAAAAGTATTATATTAAGTCGAATCATCTCATGACTATAGAATACATCATATGATAGCTAATATTAATTCATCACGTCATGATATGGTAAAAAGTCACAAATGGTAATTATAAAAAATGAAATATGCATTCAAGATTTCTAGGATTTACATAGTGAAGAAGTAGAGATCCATTCTTTCGCTTCCTAATAGGTCGTTTAGCATATGCAATATGAAGTGCATGTTATAGTGGAGCAAATATTTTCTTTTCAAAGATAAAAGAGTGTATATATTGATCTTTATTTATAAAATAAATAACATCATATGAGTTTTATTCTTGTTGCTCTGAAAGCGCCAAACCTAAAACTTTTGTCTGAACATTCAACAATATCAAACAACAAGTTTCACACTTAGCTTTCTCTATATAGACATATGAATGGTGGAAAAATCATTCATATCGATTCTTATATATGAAGAATCTCATCTTGATCTTTATCAAGGCTACCTTTCATGTAATAGTATGATCAAAACCTCTCCCACTGCGTCTTGATCATCTAAACTTTAGTCTTATATCTTCTTGCTCTACAACACTAGAGGCGATTACTTATGTGAGATAGTCAATCTAAGTCTATCGATATATTTTATCGAATTGTGCTAACTGACATACATTACATATTCATATCACTAAAACATTCGCAAATAAACGAATTAAGCAAATATGCCATTAATTTCATTACGAATAAAATAAGTGGTCTAGCAACTTTCACAAAATTGATTTCATCCTACATAAGCTTGAGGATCACACTTGTCCAATAAATGTATTCCTACCTATCGGTTTGGCGAATGGATCTTTTACCATTTTACTCATAGAAATATATTTCAGGACAACTTCCTTGGTGTGATCATGTCTCCAATATAGTGATATTCAATTTGGATATATTTGGTATTTTCAACGATATTTAGGATCCTTAGCATAAGTTAATGCAACTGTCTTGTCATAATAAATTGTGACAGGTTCAGATGCTGACTTAAACAGTTTTAATATGCTGCAAAAAAAAAAATTCTTAACCAAACTGCCTCTTGTATAGCTAAGAAGCATGTCATATATTTAGCTTTCACTCTTGATAAAGCTATACAAGATTGCTTCTTGCTACTTTAGGAAATTACATTATCATTTAACAAGAACGCATATCCAAAAATCAATTTGCACTGATCAAGATTGTTTCCCCAATCAACATCTGTATAACCAACTAAGCGCAAATCCTTCTCTTGGTACCACAGAACATAGTCTGAAGTTCTTTTTAGATATCTCAATATCATTTTGACTATCATCCAGTGTTTCAGACCTAGATTTATATTTATATATGCTAACTAGCCTAATGGCATATCATATGTCTGGATGCGTACACATCATTATATACATCAAACTACCAATAACACTGGAGTACAGTACTTTGGACATTTGTTCTTTTTCATCAGATGTTTTGGGATACATATTAAGACTAAGGCTCAGATTCCTTTCAATCGGGATATCTATTGGCTTGCAATCATGTATATGATAACGCTATAATATTTTCCAAATGTAAGTCTTTTGAGATAAACTCAGAATCCTTTTTAAGTTATCCCTAAAGATCTTAACACCAGGCACATAGCTAGCCCCACCCATGTCTTTCATTTTTAAGTTCGATGATAACCATTTCTTAGTAACATCAATCAACATATCATTTCCAGCTATTAATATATCATTGACATGTAAGGACAGAATTATGAAACAAACTTTTGAACGTTTAATATACACAATGGTTTTCCTCCATCATCATAAAGCCATCCTTTAACATGATTAGATGAAATTTGAGATTTCATATTCTTGATGCTTGCTTAAGACCATAAATGGATCTTCTGAGTTTGCAAACCTTATGTTCTTGTCCTTTAAGCTCAAAGCCTAAAGGTTAATCCATATGATCTTCATCTAGTTTTCCATTGAGAAAAACAGTTTTAATATCCATTTGGTATAATTCTATGTCCATTTATGCTAAAATAGCCAGAATAATTAAGGCGAACTGATACTAACCTGCTTATAGGCTAGAATGTCTCTTCATAGTCAATTTCATTTTGTTGTGTGTAGTCTTTGGTTACTAATCGAGCTTTATATCTTTCAATTGTCTCATCCGTTTTACGTTTAATTTTACAAAACCACTAGTTTCAATGGTCTTATAACCTAGTGGTAAATCAACCAAATTTCAAACTCGGTTAGATTTCATCAAATCCATTTCCTTCCATAACTTTAATCTATTCTCTTATTCATTTGGAGCAATCATAAAAGTTTTTTCCTCAATCTCAAGTCGATGATGGGGAATTATTTCATAATTACTATGCTAATTTTGAGATTGCTCATAGTATTGCTCCATAGGAACAAAATCATACAATTTGTCACTCCTACTAACTTCAGGAGGTGCATGATATTCTATATCAACTTGCTCTATGGTGCTAAAAATAATCATTTTTGTGCTCACATTGGACTTGGAATCTTCCATTTTATAAGTCAGAAATCCTCATTTATCTCACATTTTTTAAGAAAATGACATCTCGTAACTCAATTTCTGTTACCCTTCCAATTTCATCTTCCCCAAAAATATATATCCTTTGGAGAATTCTAAATATCTTATAAAGATGCATTTCTTCCCTCTCGGACCAAGTTTTCCATAATCATGAAAGGTGTTATGCATATAAGTTGCATAACCCTATGGATGCATTTTACTTAAGTCAGGATTTTTGCATCTCCATAACTTGTATGGGATGGAAGGAACAATTTTAGATGGCATACAGCTAAGAATATAAGCTGCAGTCAATAGCACATCTCCTAAAAAGGAAACAAGCAAATTAGTTTGCACCGTTATTAACCTAACCATGTCCATAGGGTTATATTCCTTCTTTATGCTATACCATTTTATTGTGGAGTGGAAGGAATAGTTAACTGCCTGGCTTACCCTTATTATCACAATAACTTTTAAATAAATTGAATAGATATTCACGTATTTGATCGGTCATTAATACCTTTTTTTTATTTTTTTTAAAATTTTTATTTGATTGATTCTCAACCAATATGTTATTTCGTATGAAGCAATCCAATGCTTTAGATTTACAGGAGATCAAATAATTGTGATTGTATCTTGTGAAATCATCTATTAATGTGATGAAATAGTGAGCGCCACATTTTGCTTTTACATTTATTGGGTGACAATATCATAATGGATAAGCTACAAAGGAAATATGGCTTTTGTACTTTGCTAAGTGGTAATTTTGTTGTTTTTCTAACTCGGCAATGCTCACAAAATTCTCAATAGAACCTAAAAGATCAGTTTTTGCTAATTTTTCTAAGCAATCTTACCTAATGTGTCCTAATTTAGCATATCATTTATCATTAACATTTAATAAAATATTACTAGAAATGCCAACAATAAATATGGATTTATTCACATCTATAAAATAGTGTCCAACACTATAAAAGTACCAATTAACAAATATTTAAAGCCATAATAAACATCGTCCAAAAATAATTACACATAATCATATCAAATACAATTGTACAACCAAGTCTTAGCAAAAATAATAACAAACATGTAAATTTCGTCAAACTTTAAGAGCATAAAACTCATAATAGAGATTAAGAGTGCGGCTTCCTCGCAACAATAGTTCGTATCCCCTATAGAATCTGACGAAATTTCATAAAGACATATCGGTCCCTCGCTATGTGGTTTGTCCAATAAAGAACAGTTTCAACCAATATCAAACAACCGCTAACATATAAGTCAGAGAGATAAATTTGGTCATATAATACATTTGACTCAGTGCAATCACAAGCAAAATGACCAGGCTTTTCACAATTGAAGCTATTCATATTTTTGTCTTTCTTGCAGTCGCGTCTACTGCACTTGCATTTGTTTCTGCTAAAATTGGCTTTATTGCCTCCCTTATCTTGCCTATTGTCCTTACCATTCTTTAGTCATTTAAGTCTCTTCTTTGGACTTATCAGTGAGAAGGCTATCCTCCTCAAGCTCAATATGTTGAGCAACATTGTTAAACGTTTTGATATTGTCATTATAAGTAAGGTTGACAAGCATTTGTTCGTAGGCATTTTGGAAGAGAGCATATGACAGCTTGGACCTGTTGCTCATCAGTCAACTCATGACCAGCAGCCTTCAATTCACTTATCATGTTGGACATGACAATTAGGTGCTGCCTTATTGTGTGATTATGATTTTTTTTGTAGGTATCAAATTTCAGAGTCAACTGATGCAACCTAGTGGTTGAGGTTCCTCCAAATTAGGACCTTAACAGCATCCCAAACTTTTTGGGTTGAGCAATGCTTATCAAAGCGTAGCATCAAGTCATTTCTCATGCTACTCAACATCAATATAAGAGCAACTCTATCCTTGAGCTTATAGGCCTGATATGCTTTCATATCTTGCCTATGTTGAGCAGTGTTTCTATGCTTAGGCTCAGCCATTAGTTGTGTGATAGTTTCCAGCATTTCTTACTTTTCTAGAAGATATTGAATCTTGTGATGCCAAATATCATAACTATTATCATTTAGCTTATTTTCCTAATTCAAGTTAGCAACTGTGTTTTTCACAGTAGTCATATCAATTATTTAGAACAATGATCACAAATAGATTTAGCATAATTCTTACTACAAAAAAATATTTCATATCACAATGTCTTAAATTGATCAATAATAACCTAACATAAGCAGTAGTAATAAAAGTATTGTTACACAATTCAATCAATTTCCACTAACATATTCCAGTTATCATCGTTCAATTTAAATATGCATCAATCACTGTATTAGGTGAAACTCATTAATCTACCAACTTAATATTTCCTATAATATCACATGTATACAACTTGATATAATAAAACAATTTAAAGCATGCATTTTATTTAATAAATTAATTCAACAATCCTATTGTTTTAAACATTTAATATAAAATATACATATTAGAAGCAAAAACACAATCCTACTACTAATCATGCCACAACATATTTATTTATCACTAATATCCATGCAAATATATACACTTTTTAATTCAAAAATAATTCAAAATGTGCTCTAAAAAAAACTAAAAAAAAACCCATTAAATAGAAAATTATATTTTAAGCAATTTAAAAAAAAATTACATCGAAAAACGAGCATGCCGGAGAAAGTCTCCCCATGCACTTCACACACGGTCCATGCACCACCACTCTCTACCAAATGCCGATTGACCTCTGTTGACTACCACATCACTGCCGCATGGGCCAACCATAGACCGACAAGTGTTGAACATGTGCCACGTGGCATGCCACTTTATTATCCTAACAGTATGGACCAATGACAAGTCACAATGTGTTGTAATTCGTCCTGTCATCAGGCCACATCAACATGACACGCTGACTCACCACATCAACGCCCGTTCAGCATATACTGCCATGTCACTCCACTCACTGACTGCCACATGGCGTGGAGGTTCTTCTCTTCCATAATCGCTCATCATGCACCGTCGTAAAGGGTGGTTACAGAACCTATTTCGCAATTTTTTGGCATTTTCGATGGTGTTCTATCGATTGAAATAAAAAAATTTCCAATTCGACACTATTTTGGTAGTGTTTGAGCAATAAATAACACACTTAAGAGAGGGAATCATGCATAAACAAATTTCCGAAAATTGAAAAACATAAAAAAGTTATGAAACTTCAAAAATTCATAACAATTCAACCGCTCATCCAAAAATTATGAAAAAAATACTCATTGGAAAGCTTGTGATGATAGCTTTCCAACCATACCAAATACACACCATGAAACAGAGAAAAAATTCTCTAAAAAAATGAAGAAATTTTGGATTTTCAAAGAATTTTCATGAAAAATCACATAAAATCCAAATCAATCTTTAATTCAAGCACAAAAACACGTAACACGGCTCTAATACCAATGTCAATTGAAATTGGCAGCAAAAACTTACTTATTGAGCATGATTTGGAGTATCTCCAATGCTTCTGTAAGTCAAATTACTAGAACCAGACTTTGATTCCATGGAACGAATGCCCTCTTGATCCTCTTGGATAAATTGGGAGAGATAGAATTATGAGAATGAGAGAGGAAGTAGATCGGTCTTCGGTGTCTATAATTTCTGTAGAAGGGTTAGTTATTTTCTAAAGTAACTTCTCTTTTTATATTATTCCAGATGGGTCTTGGGTTGTGTCAAGCCCACATGGGCGGCCCAGACTCATCAAAATCCAACACAAACTTATATTTTTTGAATTAAAATAATTCATAAAAGAAAAGTCCTCGATGTCGGCATCATGATATTATGAAGGGTTTCATCAGAAAAGCACTCCATACCCACTTAGATTCCAGTCAACTCAACCCTTCAATTGTATTTGGAGCATTGATTCACCATCCTCTTTGAAATAGATCTGAAGCGATATATCCATTATTTCTCGATCTGCAGCAAGTTTTCTCTCTGAGTTGGAGACTAGACTATTGACTTTAGGGTGATTGATCTATATTTTGATCTTAACAATCAAATTAAATGTTACTAATGTCTTCATCTAGTATTGTTTTGATAGTGTACAAAGTTTCAAGTCAATTGGATTTGATTTTCTTAGTGAACAAATCGGTTAAAAATTGAAGGACAGTTTCCCCCTCGCAAAAAGGAGTTTCTCCCTCAGGAAAAAGTGTCCCCCTCGAGAAAAGGTTCCCCCTCGGGAAAAAAGTTTCCCTATTGGGAAGTGCTCGATTCCAGTATTCCAATCAAAAGTTCTAGAAAGTTATCCTGACCGGAAAATATGATTTCCTGACTGGGAAACATAGTTTTCCAACTGAGAAACTCTTGTCCCGATCATAAAATTTGACTAAGACTAGCCATTAAAGAGTTGTTGAAAAAAATGACAAATCTAAGACTATCACGTGTAATGCTCCAACAGATATATGAATTTCCCAACCGAAAAACTGTCTATGTCAAATAACTTTTAATCAATAAACTTTTAAACACTAGAAATAATTTTGGCACCATATATAACGGCTAATTGGAAGGTAAACATTATAAATAGACCTCCAAAAGGCTTTAGAATACAAGAGCTTAATTTCAAGTGTGCTAAAACTTTTGTAATTTTATTTCCCAATTTATTTTGCAAAAAGGTTGAAGTGTTAACCTTAAACACTTTGGTATAGGTTATAAGAGTGATCCTAGTGAGGAAAACTCTTGTTTGGGTTGTTTGTGAGCATGTTCAAAACAAAAGGAATTGATTATTGTGTGAGCCATTAAAACATAAGAGATTTGAGTTTGGTGTGAGCCTTGAGAAAACACTTAGTTATGGATGAAATAGGAAAACTCTCTGGTTATGAGTTAGGTAGGAAACTCTCTTGTAATCTCAAGTTGAGATAGTAGAACTTCCAATTGCAGTTGGGGAGATGACTAAGGTTTGTTAACACCCAAATCTCTATAAATCCTTGTATGCAATCTTCTCTTGCTTCTTTACTTTCTATATTTTATTTGCATATTGCTCAAACACACAAAGAAATCCATTAAGCTAAAAATTTCTATTTGCTACCAATTCAACCCTTCCCCCCTTCTTGGTGCACCATCTTTCCAACAGATGATAATGCGATATGGGTAGTGCCAATGACGATGCTGGCCATGTTGGGGCAATGATGGCTAGAGCCGTCTTCTTTATTAAGGTGGGAGATAAGTGTAAAGAACGATACGAGAGTGTCTCTTCAATTTCTAAAAATAAAAAATGTAAAAATTGGACTTAGTTCGGACCATGGAATTTCGACCCGACATTCATGTCGTGTACGCAGGTCGTGCACCCACACATTGGCCTATCTCAGACCATGGATTTACACCCCCCTGTGCCTGAGCACGCAAGAGAAAGCCTTCCATACTACTTTTTTACCTATGTAAGAATGTATCTTACTATATATACATAAGTCCAATTTTACATTTTAATGATGTGAGACAACTCTCACTTTCATTTTTCCTCTTTATATCGTCTTAGCATAGCAAAGAGCTTACTTTGAGTTTCAATTTCTATTCACACATTCTCCATTTTGAGCATATGAATACATTAATTCATAGTTCTCATGTCAAGGAATACATGTCCAAGTCTTTCTCCTAAAACCGAGTTAGGGTACCCACCCAACTTATCCTCTCAAAATAGCTCATAATCACAAATTTTCTAACATTATTAGACCCAAATCCAAGTATTTCCATAAAATTTCCAAAGGTATACCCAAAATATCCCTAAGGTATACCCAAGATATTCCTTGAGAATTCCTCCGAGGGAATTCCTTGAAAATTCCCAATGTATACTCAAAGTATCCCTAATGTATATTCAAGATATATTGGATGTATTTATAAGGAGTTTCCAAGATATCTCCAAGTTATACTCAAAGTATTCCAAAAGGTATATCAAATTGTTTGTTTGAGATTGTTATGATGTTTTGAATTTTGATCGAATTATATTCTTCTTCATTAATGATTTAATTGTTTTTGTTCTCGTTGTTTTTTGTTGTCCTTTAAATGTAAATCGGTATCCATTTTTTGTTATTTTTGTAAAATTTCCTTAGTTTTATAACCAATCCAATCCATAAAATACAAATGAGTTAGAATAAATTTTATCCAATCCAATAAATATCGATTTAAAACTTAAATATTGGATTAAATTGGATTATGTCAAATAATGTAGTTGGATATTCATTATTTTTGAACAACCCTACTTCTAATCCTATTCAAAATGGGATTATTGATTTGAAAAGGATGACCACGGGAAACCAATTTGTTTAAGAATTTTGTTCAAGTGTAGTTTTCTTTTCCTTGCCAAGAGACTAAGGAAAAAAAAAACAAAAAGAGATTTTTTTTCCACTGAAAATAAAAACCATAGATAAGAAAAATATATTTTATTTTCTTTCTTAATTTTGACTTTGGTTGATCGTTAATTGCTTAATTTTGTAATACATAAGGTGTCCACCTATCTAGTGCAATCAAACTTGAGAATAGTTCAGAAAATTTGTACTGATGAGAAATTTAGCAAGATCTTTTGCGAGCATCAATATCTTACATCAAAAGAAACGATTTCTATGATTTAATTATTTTATACGTAATACGAGACGATCTATATTAAGACAATTTTTCCATTGCGATTTGTTTGATATTTTTATAAATTTTAAAATATTTCCTACAAGTTTTACATGGTTATGGGATATATTTTAATGTTCCTCGTAACAGCGACAAAAAATTGCAAGTATGATACATTACATTTGCAAAGGCCAACTTCTGAATGTAACTCGAGATCTTACGCCTATGATTAATACAACTAATTAAGGCATGTTACATATGTTACATTTGAATAGAAGAATATACATGAATAAAAACATGAAATGAATTAATTTCACATATTTTCATTTAATTTTACTTTTATTATAGTAAAATTATATATATAAAAAAAGTGCATTTAATGTAGGTGTTTTTATTTTTGTGATAAAAAAAACATATAATTTACTCCGTTAGTAAAAAAAAATTTCTGTTAACAGTGTTAAATATATCAAACGTGATGCTGATATGACACTATAAATGATGTGCCGCTGATTAACAATTATGTGGCTCTGAGGTATCATCCATAGAAAATAGGCATTTAATTGTTGAAAATGGGAAATCTGCAAAATATGTTTTGTTAACCGTATTAAGTAATTAGGCGATGATATGACACTGCTGTAAGATGACATAATGCTGATCTGGAAATTATGTGGCGCTGACATTACAACAGATATAGCGATTATGTGACACTGTTGATCGCAATTATGTGGCGGTGGCGCTGACGGTCATGCATGAAAAATAGGCGTTTAATTGTAAAAGATGAGAAATTTGCGCCCGTGGAGAATCGATCACGCGTGCTTTCGGACAAAACATGGTCGTTAACTAATTTAACAACTTGATAACAGCAACAGCCTTTCTCATATTATATTCTGTTAGGTATAGAAAATGACAATGAATTAATATTTTACTAGTTAACTTAAATTTAACTATTATATTTTTATTATTAATATACTCTACTTGATAGATTTTTATATAAATTATTTTGTTTCTATAAAAAATTATTCTAAATGGAAAAATAAATTCTACATAAATAATGACCTTTATTTTTTGTGCTTTTTCCTAATACAGTTAAATTTTACTTTTTACTTATATATATATTTTAAATAATTTATGAATAGTTAGTAACATATATATAGTTAATTAGTAAAATATTTATTAACAGTTTTAAAGGATATATTATATAGTACTGGTTAAGTTGTAGCAAGTGTTAGGTGGTTTTTTTTTCAAGAGCACGCGTGATCAACTCCCCACAGGCCAATTTTCAACAATTAAATGCCTATTTTCCATGGGTGACATGTCATGGCCATAAATGGCTGACACGTCATCGTACATCAGCGTCATATCATCATGTAGATATTATATCAGTACCACGTCAGATAAATTTACTGTTGACGAAATGTACTTTTTTTTCCCAAGGTAATAAATCACATGGCCATATTTGTCAAAAAAAAAAAAAAAAACATGCTTTAAGCAAAAAAAAAAAAATTGTGAAACTACACTTTTCCCAATTATAAAACTTTTTTTTCTAAAAAAATGGCTTAATTATAAAAAGACCGTGGAAGATATAAAACTTTCTAAATATAGATAAGCAGAGAAATAAGGAGGCTGTTGAGAATACTCTTACAAGTTATAAGTTTCTAGCAGGAGCTGCAAATATTATCCTAATACGCTCACACGCATATGATATCGTGTTAAAATCTGTATTATATCATGTTGTTTAATCTTGTTGTGTCCAAACATGTAGAATTTGAGATAGATTGATTTGAGGACTCAGCTCTAAGATAAAGCCGTTTTACAGGGGACAGTAGTGGAGCAAGGACCTGACGGAAAGAGCTAGAAGACTAAATTAGAAGGTGTAAAAGTAGATTTTTAATATCTTTTACGATGTCAAATCTTAAAAAATAATATAAATTTATATGCTCTGCCACTGACAGGGAATATCTTCCAGGTCCCTCAATGTGCTGTAAGGGCTATGAAGTTGCATGTCACTAAACATTTGCCGAAGTTCAGAGGCTGCTTCTTTGAGTTGAGCATTTTCTTGAAGAACCCGAGTATGACACTCAGAGATATGGTTTAATTTATCTATGAGCTGGTGATTCTCATTTCGGAGCGAAATCACCTGTGACCATAGCTCATCTAGGTGTTTCTGCTTGCGCATGCGTGACCTGCGAGCAGATTCTCTGTTAGATATCATCCTTCTCTGTTTCCTCTCATTAATAAGGGAGATTTGTTGTTCATCTGCTTCATCAGAAGTTGAGTTGTTGCTTAGGCATGATGATTGTAGACTGAATTCTTGAACTTGAGGAGGACTCTGGAAATTATGTGGATTAGCAAATCTGTTATGTTGAAACATGGGTGTGTTATTCTGAGTCATGCTAAAGTAAGCAGAATATGGACAAGGGTTTGAGGGATCTAGATAATGAGGTCCTGTCACCTCATGGGGTTGCATGGCTTGAACCTGGATGAAAATCTAGTAGAACTCAGGCTCAGGAGGAGAAGGTGAAGTATTAGATTGAAGGGGATTGGAAGTCTAAAGAGAGGTGTCTGCTTTATATAGAATGAGAAGGGTTGAGGTGACTCCATTGTTGGCAAATTGGATTAACAGTAGGAAAGCCTCTGAATCATTAGAATATATCATGCAGATCATATCCTTGTTTTATGTAGTATCCAACTATTCATACATGTATGTGTTGGAACATGAGATCACACCTGTAAAGATTATGTTCTTGCTTTTTATGATCATGATATGGATATATGCATTGCACATGATGACATATATCCACAATTTTTAGTGTTCCAATTTATGTTATGGACAATCCTCTTGGGATCAAATTATGCTTACATCATAGAGAAAGAGAGAGTTCATGATGGGGAGTATAATTATATTAATAAGGAAAAGAAAGCAAACGAGAGAAAGAGGGTATAATAAGTCAATCTTAAAGTGGAGAACATTATGGCAAGTCAGGTTTATTTAGGATTGTTTTTGCTTAAATGCTCATACATCAATTGTACCGGATAGTTGTCCTCAGTTGATAATACAATCGAGTTTATTATGAAAAACTCTTAGGTTCGATCTCCATTAAATATATTTTTGAAAAAGAGTAAAAAATATTTTAATTATGACTAAATCCTTAATAGAATTAGTATTATATCGTAAAATATACGAGAATACTTATAGTTTACCAAAAAAAACAAATAGAACTTTGTAACATAAGGAATTGGAAGAGGGGGCCCTTTTTGATAACCATATTTAGTAAAAGGATTAGATATAAAATACCAAAAGTTATCCTTTAAATACCAAAAAAAAAAAAAAAAGATTACATATGAGAACACTAAAGAAAATGGGGTTGGGCAAGTTGTTTAACTTGCTACTAATTATCGGTGGTCCCAGAAGTTTCAATATGCTAATGGGAAGAGGCCAATAGCTTTTGATTGCCGCATATATATCTCTAAAGTATAATCTAAGAGGATTTTACATCAATTACCCCATTTTAACCCTTTTTTTTTTCATTTTTACCATGCTTTTTTTCATCTTTATTTTCTTTTTCAATTTACCTTTTTTTCTTCTCTCTCCTCTCTCTTTCTCCGTCTCTAAGAACAACAAAGTAACATATCAACGGAGATAAAATCGAAGTCGTTGGTCAATCTCTCAATATCCTCGCGGAATTCTCTGTCGTCGCCGACCATATCATCGACCTCCACAGCCTGCTCTTGCTTCCTGGTTCTCCTCTCTGTCAATTTCGTTTCCTTCCTTCTATATTTCGAATGATTCGACCATTATTTTGATCCCCACCAATTGCTTTCTAATTCTCATGCTTGCTTCTTTATTTATGCCCTTATCAATTAAGCTTTTTTGGTAGTTTTGCAGTGGTAGAATTTCACTGATCATTGAAGAATAATTCTGATGGTTTCTGTTGTGGTCGAGATTTTGAAGCTTTCTTGTTCAGTTTTCATTGAGAAAATGGGAAAATTTAGGTAGGAATGCGCATGTATGGCATTGAATTTGGTGATAATGGGAGGTTAACTAAGTTGGAGCCTCTCTATTTTTTTTTCTTGGGATGGAAACTTACATGACTATATTCTGATATATTATTGATTATATATAAACAATGTATGGTTCAGCAAAATTCAATCAACTAATATTTGCTATATTTTCCAGAACTTTTTAGCTCAGTTTTAGTTTTTATTTATTTATTTATTTATTAATATCGAACTGAACTGTTGAATTGCATTCAATTCTGTGATAGGTTGAAATAGGTCCAAAGATATTTCAAAAATATCTTCGAGGTATTCCGAGGTATTTCCAAAAAATTCTTAATGTATATTTAAGGTATTTCTAATATATTTCCAAAAAATTTATAAAAAATACTTAAAATATACTGAATCAAGGTATACTTAAGATATTTCTAAGGATACCTAACTAAGGGATACCCAAGGTATTTACTAGAAATATATTGAATGTGCACTTTTTGGTAAATTTTGCAGTAATTTTTTGAGTTTTAGATATTTATGTAATATTTTTTAGGTGTTGGAGTAGTTTTGAAAAAAACTTTAAATGGAGCTAAGAGTGTAATATTTTAGGAATTTTTTTGGTATTTTTGAAAAATTACCGATAATCTAAGTTCATTTAGTACACAAATACTGACATAATCGAAGGATTAAGTTAAGTTGAGAGATATAATAGTGGGAAGAGGATGGCTGACTTAATTATATTCAAGATTTCAGGGAATTTTTTTTTAACTGAATCTATTGGTTTAATAATACAAAAACCAGAAAATCTGCTGTTAAACTGCAATTGAATCTTAGGGATATTTAATATGAAAAATAAAAGAAATATATATTATTGTTATTTTTCTGTGATCTTTAGAACTTAAATGTTTAATTCGAAATTCATTGTAACTCAAAGATATATATGTTGCACTAGAAAGGGCACGTAAGATTATTCTGAGTAGTGGGTTACTTTCACTCACTTTGTCAACAGTAATGGCCACCAAAGGCCACTTAGTTTGAGATAGCAGCAAACCTGAAGTCACTTTAAAAAAAAAAAAAAAATCAAAATCTGGTATATATTAGAATTAGAATGCCTAATCCCTAACGTATTAGGTAAAACTCAAAATTTCTAGTTAAGTTTGAAAAGTCTAATGTCAATTCATTTACACAGAAACATAGCTACACTATAAATTGTGGGATCACATGACCCCACAAAAAAATTTTAAATGTTTTAATTTATAATAGTGTTATAATGAGTAATCCAATAAAAAAATTAAGAAAGTAATCCATTGTTGCCAATTATACGCCATTTTTCTATGATTTTTGTAAAGTTTTTTTTATATAATTGTTAGCAGTTATATATCATTTTATATATATATAATCATATGATTGTTATATTCTTTCAAATAATTGTCATCACTTACACATATAAAAGTAATTTTATTAATATTATTTGGCAATTATATGTTATGAGTGACCCATTGAAAAAAAATTTCTAGCTAGGCCACTACATCTACACCCCCTTATATCACTTGAAGTCACATTTCAAGCATGTTAAGGGAGACAAGTGAAATTGTGGTAGTTCTATTGTGAAAATATGGGGATAGGATTAGCTTTGATCCATAGCCACAGTAAGCTACTCTATGGTAGTTAGTAATGGGGGTGGAAAGAAGATGATAATAATAAGGATTTACTTTGAAAGGCTAGCCTTCCACTCGATGAAAAAGCTCTACTCTTTATACGACATCAAAAATCAAAATCATAAAAAAAAAAAAAAAAAAATTTACCAAGTAGGGAGGAACCTAAAATAGTTTGATTAGAGGTAGTTGCGGAGTTTGATTTTGAGTTTTGAGCGGTCCAAACTTAATGCATTCAAGCGGTTACAATTTTCAATAAAAAAATTATAGCTAAACAAAACATCATCATATCTTTAACTGTAATTAAATAATTTTAACAGAAAAAAAGCTTAAAAAAATAATCATGTACAACTTACAAAATAACAGATAAAATTATCTAATTTAGAATGCTACTTTATATTTTTTTCAAGACCTTCATTAATGATAGCGTTTGAATCAAAGTTTTATCAATTTTCTTATATATCAATAGGAAAACCTTAAAAAAATGCATTAATAGTTTTTTGTTTAATTACGATGAAACTCAAAATATTTAACAAAAAAAAAAAAAAAGATAACACTTGACTTCAAAATATAACAAAAGTAAAAGTGAAAATAATAACAGTAAAAAAAAAGAAAAAGTTAAATTACAAGTTGAAATCGATAAAAATCAATAAAAAAAATTATGTAAACTTTTATGTAAATTAAATAAATAAACAACTGAAAATTAATCAAATTCAATTAAAAAAATAAGAATAAAAATAACAATTTAACTTGAACTTATTTCAAAATAAAATATATTAAAAAAAATAAAAGAGTCATTCTTTTTTCTACTTTATGCGCTGGTAATAAAAATTATAAGAGTTAAAAGATATTGTTTTTGCTCTTCTATTGGAAACATAATTCGTAAGAATCGTATAACTTTTAAAAGCTTAAAAAATCTAATTTAATAATTTATTAGAAACTTTTAATTATACATGCTTGTGAGTAATATAAGTAAAAGTCAAGGAAAGAATTCAATAAAATTAAGTAACAACATGTCAATTTGGTACTTATTTACTTTTATCTAATTAATTATTTATTAAGGGAGGATCAAATATTAAAAATACATGAAAAAAATATTTCTTATAATTTGTAAGTATACTATATATATGAAGAAATTTCAATGTTTTGGGGGGCAATGACTTCTCTATATCCTCGTTAAGCTCCGCCTCTTGATTGGAGGAGTAAAAATAGATTGTATATATGATTGAAGAGGTAAAATACATATTTTTGAAGATTTTATAGAATTTTTAACATTTATATTAAACTCTTCTCTATATTATATATAAATTTTTTCTTTTTGGACTTAAAGGGCTGGAGCCTCTGATAGCCCCCCATGCCTTCGTCCATATTACCAAGGGACTAAATAGTCTGATGAATATGTTGATCTTCATTATGCTGAAGTGTCGAAGGCCAGCTACTATTGAAGAATTGAAGGCCTGCAGATAAAGCTTGAAGACAACATCAATGCACACCGTTTTGTAGTCTTAGCTTAAGTTATGGAGTGATGTCATTTTAGATAGGTGAGGTGTAAATACCTAGGCGGGTAAATTTGTTTTTGGTTAGAGTTTGTTAGTTCAGTTAAGTTTGTTAGTGGCAGTTACTGCCTGCTTAGATTCAGCTGTATATAAACCCTTCTTCAACCTTTAATCGGAATAGAGAATTTTCTTTCATATCATCTTGTTTCTCATATTGACAAATTGGTCATGGTATCAGAGCAGATCTAAGGAGGTTACCTGTGTTTGTGATTTCTTTTGATGATTCGTGTTAATTGCATTAATGGCAGGTGAAGTTACAAGAAATTCGGTGCGATGATCGCAGGAAAGAAGCGAAAGCAGTCAAGGAAGATCAGCAATGCTTCCAAACTCTGATAGTCCGAATACGGTGCTTGTATCAAATCAATTTGATGGCAATAACTACCTGACATGGAGCCGATCTATGAAAATCGCGCTCAAGGCCAAGAATAAGCTTTCTTTTATTGAAAATGAAGTGTCACCTCCTTTTGAAGATTCTGATGACTTTGAAGAATGGAGTAGGGTGGACTCCATGGTTACATTGTGGATTCTTAATGCGATGACCAAAGAAATTGCAAAATCTTTTCTTTACTCATCTTCAGCAAGGGAACTTTGGAAAGATCTAGAAGAAAATTTGGAATCTACAATGGACCGCAGATCTACCAATTACAACGTGAAATATGTTCCATTAAGCAAATCAATCACATAGTAAGTGGTTACTATATAAAATTAAGAAGGCTGTAGGAAAATTGAACTAGAGTCCAACTCCTCATTGTAATTGCAGTAAATGTGAGTATGGTGCTAGTCGATTGATAGGCAACTTCTCTGAGCCGTTTGATGCAGTTTTTGATGGGCCTGAATGAAGGATATCAAGCTACCAAGAATCAGACATTATTGCTTGATCCACTGCCAAATGTAAGCAAAGCACATTCCATGGTGTTCAGGGTAGAAAGACAACGCATGGTCAATATGAAATTTGAGGAAACTGAAGAAGGAAATGTACTACTTGCGAGAACAGGACAGTATAATGGAAAAGGAATTAATAAGAAGAAAGATGGCGGTAGAAATGAGGAAAAATACTTTGAACACTGTAGGAAGTCAGGACATATGAAGGATACTTGTTTTAAGCTGCATGGGGTACCTGAATGGTACCATGAACCGAAAATGAAGAGGCAGAGGGAACAAAGTGGCAAGGTTCAAGCCAACATGGCTGCTGACAGTGATGAAGAAACACAATTGGTGTCAGATAATCAAAGTGCGAGGGATCATCAGTCAATTGCTAAGATAGAGAGACGGGAACTTTCAAAGTTTGTCAAAGGGAAGCAACTGCCAGCAGAAGGAAATGCAAATTTTGCCAAAATAAAGGACTTTGCAGGTACCATCAACAAAACTTGTAATGATTTAAATAGTTCTAATTGCTGGATTAGAGATAGTGGAGCTTCTAATCATATATGTGCAGTTGAAAATTTGTTCACATATCTTAAACCTCTTTTTGAAACACGTAAGAGTGCACCTGCCTAATAGAGAGACTGTAAAAGTCACTCACATAGGAACAATTGTATTGAGTAACCTCCTGATATTAAACCGAGTTTTTTTATCCCTTGTTTCAAGCACAACCTCATATCTGTACCCAAATTAATTACCCAAAATCATCTTGAAGTGATCGTTACTCATGATTGCTGTATATTACAGACCAGAAGAGTAAAGCTCAAATTGCAGCTGGAAGAGTCTTTGGCAATCTTTATGTTTTGAATAATTTCCTGCTCAATAAACCTTGTAATTCAAAAATCAATAATACCAAACTTGTACGTCATTGCTATATTACTCAAATGCCTATTGGTAATGCTAATATTTGGCATACCAGTTTAGGTCATCCTTCAGATACTGTTCTATCTCATTTACTTGTATTAAATAAGAATCATTTACCTTGTAATTCTTCTTGCCAATTTTATCCACAATCCAAGTTAGTTAGAGTTGTTTTCCCTATGAGTTTGACTAGAGCAGAAAGTTCATTCTCATCGATACACGCTGATATATGGGGGACCTTACAAGGATTCCTCAATTGACGATACTCATTATTTTTTAGCTCTCGTGCATGATTACTCAAGGGCAGTTTGGACTTTCATGATGACCCGTAAATCTCAAATGTTTCTCTTCCTACTAAGTTTTTAAAACTTATTGAAACTCAGTTCCATACAAAGATAAAAATATTAAGAACTGACAATGGTTCTGAGTTTCTAAATGTTGCTTGCTAAAACCTTTTATCTTCACATGGAACTCTTCATCACAAATCTTGTCCATATACACTCCAACAAAATGGCCTAGTTGAACGAAAACATAGGCACATCATACAAGTGGCAAGGGCTCTTCTTATACAATCTGCATTACCACCTGATTTTTGGAGTTTCTGTCTTACATGCCACTTTCCTCATTAACATTTCTAAAAGACTTGATTATGGTATGATTAGATCCTTTGGATGCCTAGCATATGCAAAGATAAACAGTACTCTGTCCAACAAATTTCTTCCTAGAACTACCAAATGTATTTACATAGGTCATACTCCTGGTCGAAAAGGAT
>CATIWF010078448.1:0-32556 GCA_949630135.1 Balakata baccata | reverse complement strand
CTGTAAAGTTAACACATAATAATCAAAGGGTCACACTTTTTTGTTGTACGTGTACAATTCCAGACTTTAGACTGTTGTTTTCATTTGATTATTAATCTGATTGAAGGTCTGATGGATTCTCAGCTTTTATGCTGTCAGTTGATCAAATCCTTATTTAAACCACGTTTGAGTTTTCAACTTCAATTGCTTGGTGCTCCAAGGCACTCATATTGACCTTCTCATCTTTGTTTTCCTACAGGTATAGTTGTTCAGTTGTTTTTTTGTCATTACATGCATTCTCATTTTCACTCTTTCTCTGACCTATGCTACAGTTTTTGCTGTTGCATTTAAGAGAAACAAATTGAAATATTTATTTTATAAATTTAGATTAAAAAAATGTTATACAGCTAAATGTATGAACTTTGTTTTTTCATTCAGAAAATGATGATGAAATGGTGATGGCAGCTGTATTGTTTTATATGTTGGACCTATTATAAATATAGATATTGGCTATAAGAATTTATTCATCAGATAAGCAACAACTTGGTAAACCTATTGTTACATGTGAATGTAAAAAAAGGTTTTCATGCTAATGGATTCACAGCCCAGTGGTTTAGGCCTCCTTCATAAAATTTTGAATGTACAAACAACCAAAACATTGGTTATGGATGTGGAACTGACAATCCTTATGGATATGGACATAGTATTGCTTATGGATATGAACATGAAATATAAATTTCATTGTCTAGGCAAGCACATTTTGTTGACATTTTTGCTTATTCCATAAATCAGCCTGCACAGATTGCTGGGTGTAAAACCATTGTTCTGGCAACTCCTCCAAGTCAAGATGGCAGCATATGCAAGGTCAGAATTACATATCTTTTTTCCTTTGCAGTTGTTTAGTATTTACAAAAATATAGCCACAGAGTTTGATATATGCTCTGTAGGAAGTATTGTACTGTGCCAAGAAGGCAGGTGTCACTCACATCCTTAAAGCTGGTGGAGCTCAGGTTGGAAAAACATATAGAACTTGTTAGAACATGCAGTGCTGCATTTGAATATTTCCTGTTTCTATAGAATTTGTGTGACTCTGGATTTCCAATCTGCAGGCTATATCAGCTATGGCTTGGGGAACGAAATCCTGCCCTAAGGTCATGATTTTATCTACTTGTTATTTTTTAAGCTGATAATAAATTGTTCAATTCTTTTGTAGCCCTATAATGGCATGTGTTTGTTCATTCCATTTATAATCATTAATGCCTTCTATTTGTGATGACGAAAAAATGTAGTTACCCTGCTGAGTTTTTATTTATGCCTTATGTTTGTGAATAAATAATTAAATGTTAAATTTCAGATTCCAATTAAAATATAAATTGTCAAAAAAAGTAAAGTATATATTAATCAGAAATTCTAGTCATTGTAAATTTGATGTTAAGTATTTTATTTGTCAATTGATGAATCTGAAAGTCTCTCTCAAAGTGTTCATTTATGCCATTTGCGTCCAAGATATTGTAAATATCCAGTTCTAACCGCAAAAATGGTTGAGCTTTTAATCAGAAGGCCTACAGTTTCTTAGTGGTTTTCTTTTTTAGTTGAATATGGAAAGATAAAACAACAAAATAGGGGTAAGATGATTGTACTTTGGCTAGATTACATGATGTTGCTTATGGAACATAAATATTTATCATAAAAATTGGATAGAAACAATTAACATACTTTGAATTTGAATATTTCTTAATTTTCAAGTTTCAAGTTTATTTACAAGATGATTCCTTTTTTTCCCTGGTTTTCAAAGATTTATTATTATAATTTCAGGTTCAGAAGATTCTTGACCAGGAAATCAGTATGTCACAGCTGCCAAAATGATTCTCCAAGTAATATCTTTTTCTCACTTGTAGATATATTCTATATTGGGGTGTTGTAACAATTCAGTACTCCAAAGATTATTTGTAACACAAAAGTACCCTAAATATGTAAATTGTAATAATTCAGTACCTCAAAGATTATTTGTGATACAAAAGCACCTCAACTTTTATTTTGTAACTAAATAGTATTTCTGTCTTCAGCTATTAGGGTTCGTTTCACATTGTTTTTGGAAAATTTTTTTGTATTTTTAACTTTTTTGAGTTTCGAAAACTGTTTTTGGTAGATACGGATAAATATATGTTTTTTTCAAAAGCAGATTTGATAAAAAAAAATTCATAAAAAATTAAAAAAAAAGTCAATTCAATCAAAAAATTCAAAACTTACTTTTGGAATACTTAACAGTACTCCCAAACACCCTTTTAATTTTTCTAACAGAAGTATGACATGAAATATTCAGATAAATTTTAATAAAAACAAAATTAGTTGTAATACCCAGTTAGCAAAGTTGAAATTTATCTGATGTGGATATTATACCTAATATTTTTTTATTAAAATTTATTTAATGTGAATATTTCATATCACATTTATGTTAAGGAGACCAACAGTTAAAGACGATAGTACTATCTAGTTACAAAATAAAAGTTGAAGTATTTTTGTATTACAAATAATCTTTGAAATACTGAATTGTTACGATTTATATAATTTAAAAACTTTTGTATTACAAATAATCTTTCAGATATTGCGTTGTTATGAGTTATATAATTGGGGTACCGTGAGAAAAATTCACCCTCTATATTTGGATTGAAGGATTTTAAATGAAAAATTTTAAATACTTTATAGATTTATTCAAAATCCATCATTTGACTACTTAAAAAAGTCAAAATCCATAAATTTTAGAAAATCTATCATCCACAAAAAATCTTTTATTTTTTAAAGATTTGATTTTCTACCTCATAGGTGGAAAAATCTAAAATACATAAATTTTGATCAATAAGGGATTGTTACTGGTTTTTTTCCAAAATTATCCTGAATAAATTAATAATATTTCAAAATTATCTTTAATCCTAAAAAATAAAAATCATTTTTTTAATTTCAACTAATTGCTTATTATTATTATTATTATTATTATTATTATTATTATTATATAGTGTTAATATGCATTAAATTATTAATAAAATTTTTTTTTAGTAATGTAATTAAACATTATAATGTAAAATAACTATTTTTATTTTACAACTCTTAAAATAACTAATTTTATTTTTAAATTCTTAAGTATATAGTAAAATTGATTGTATATATTTAATTAATAATAAATCATCAATATTTAATAAAGGGTAAAATTGAAAATTAATTGTTAAATTCATGAATTGTAGACATTGAACCAAACATAAATGTAAGAGTAATTATATCATTAATTCATAGATTTTATAGTCAAACAAAACGATATAATTGTTAGAATTCATGAATTTTATAAAATCCATTGATTTCAAAATCATTCAATCCAAACGGCGCTTAAAGTAGTTGCATTTTGAAAACTTGAATTCGAAATCTCTAGTTAAACTTAAAGAGTTCCATGCCAATCTATTTACACCCTCTTAGGTAATGAAATTGAAATTAATAACGTTGAAGTTGTATCAAATTCTAATTAAAGTATGATAAAATTTAAATCACCTTCCATTGATTTAAAACTGTAATAATTATTGAAATTAGAAGGAGACATGGATGAAGAAGCAGAAAGAAAAGTAGTAAAATGCATTAATTAATTAAGATGCATTAATAAGCAACAGAAGTACAAAATTAATCTAAAACTTGTCCTTGATTTGAGAAATAATATTATAGTCAACCTGTAAAGCTTTGCCAAGCAAATCAGTGGGGATTTCAGGGGTAGAACCAAAAATTGAACTACCAAAGGAAACAGTGCCAGCATTTTGGCTATTAAGAGCAGCAATGGCAACAGCCTTCGTGGAAGCATTGTTTCTCTGGTAGTGAATAAGGCCAACAGGAAAAACAAAAACATCACCAGGATTGAGTACTTGGGAGATGAGTCTATTCTCAGGAGCAGAAGTAATAAATCCTACTTCTATTTTACCCTCCAAGACTGTGAGGATTTCGCTGCCTCTTGGATGAATATGTGGGGAATTTAAGCCATAGGGTGCTAAGTCTATGCGAACCATGGAAATCCCAAGTGTGTTTAGGCCTGGAATTTGTGCTACTGTGGCATGAGTAACCTTTGAACCAAATGGGTTTGATGTGTTGCCTACTATGTTAAACCCACTCAACAAGAAATCACTTGCTTGAACCGCCTTTGCCTCCTTGCATGCAAAACCATTCACATACACTGCTATACAAACCCAAAAAGTAACAAACTATATATGTGAGCTATATAAGGCAAAAGACATATATGACCTGCATGTAATTGTCCGCTTTAGCCATTTTAATCCTTTTGACCATTTTTTTTTTCAAATTGCACTTTATATTTTATTTTTTGTCCACTTTACCCCTTAAAATTCAAAAATATGATACATTCGAATATTATGTAATAACATAATATGTCAGAAAAATACATCAATGTATGAAATACAGGTGTCGATTAAAAAACATATTATGACTAAAGTCAAATTTGTAAGGGATAAAGTAGGCAAAAAACAATATACAGGAAAATTTGGACAAAAATCAGTCAAGAAAGCAAAATGACAAAAACAAACAATTCCTTAAAATTAAGTATGTATTGTGCCGAAGTAAAAAGAAAAAGAATGATATAACTTTTCTCATAGTCATTACTGTCTTTGCTAAGCAAGATATTAAGATTCATTGTAATTTCCAAAATTATTAAGAAAAAAAAAGAGGAAAATATATGTAAAGATTCCAACTTTTAAATTCTGTCACAATGGATTTGGTAATCTTTCATCCGATGAATTAATTCATCATACTTAGACTTAATTCATACTATATCGAACAAA
Source organism: Balakata baccata (assembly GCA_949630135.1). Lineage (NCBI taxonomy): Eukaryota > Viridiplantae > Streptophyta > Magnoliopsida > Malpighiales > Euphorbiaceae > Balakata > Balakata baccata. The sequence goes on along the minus strand of CATIWF010078448.1, from coordinate 27,751 downwards.
TAGGAGAGTATTACATAATATTTTCTTATTAACCTGGTTAATGTAGATGAATAATAGCTCAAAATTTTCCAAATGGCATGCATTGGAAGTAGAGTAGATTACCTTGCTGATTGGTGGTGTCTGCTACACAGAAATCTTGAAGCGGGTTATTATCTGATGCTAAAGCAAGGGAGCAAGTTAAAGCAAGAAACCCTAACAATGAAAGAGATTTGCCAGCCATACTGAGAAGAAAATTAATTTACTATACGACTTTAGAGTAAATTTTAACAATTATGAAGAGCAACAATATATATATATATTTGGTTGTTTCTAAATATGGGTTGAGATAATATTGTGAGTCCTATTTATATAAATGATTAGTTTAGCATTAGAGAAAAGCTTTCTTATATTGGCACAAGAAGTTAGGGTTGAGTGACTTGGTCACCCACTTAATCCTCTTCTCCTTTTATGGCCAGAAATTAGGTTTACAGTACATATCTCCATTTTTAGCCCTTAAAAAAAATAATGGGTAGTCTATTTTTATTAATTTCTGTCCTAAAATTTTCTGAATTTGGTTAAATATTTTTGTATTAGTTGTAGTTAGGCCACTTCAATTCAGCATTAGATCCGAAATATACATTGAGACTAAGTTGTTTGTATATTCTCCATGTATGGCTTACATTCACTTGAAAAAATCAACTACAGGGATTTAAAAATAAGTTTTTTAAGTGATAATTAAGAAAAATATAAAATTGGTTTAAAATATTAATTTTTTTTTTACTTTTGGTTAGTCAATTATTTTAGCAATTACCATGCATGTTAGTAAACAATCTCAATCCAAATCAATCTTACAAAATATCACCTATCCTGCATATATAATATATCAATATAAAAAATGTATCAATTTTAAGACAATAATAAAGGAACAATTTTGATTAAAAAAAAGATGGTTTTATACTCGCTTTGTTCCTAAATAAATATTATTTTGAGTTTTTGCTCTGATGTTTCTTAATTATTTATGAACATGAATTATTTTTACATATTCTGCCCGCTAATGATAATAATTGGTGAGATTAATTATCTAAGGGTAATATTGTATTTTACATATGTCTTGAACACATTTCCTAATTATTGTGTAAAAACTTTAAACGAAATCTTTTTAGGAATAGTGAGAGTATAAATAGACACAAATTTCACAAAAATACAAAGTCCTGGTTCTTTTATAATAAAATTATTCCTGAAAATTGAGTTGAACATGATGGGTCATATTCATCTAGTCTTCACTATTTGTTCTTAATTAATTTAAAATTAAATGCTATAAATAATAAACATGAGGTTATTTATTTTTTTAAACTTAAGTATTTAATATTTTATTTTGACTTTATATCCATCATTCATCAATTGTAAAGATTAAATGAACTTAACATATCATATTCAGCCAACTTGAGGAATCTCAATCTATCAAAATACCATAATCCATTACAAATACTAAATAAATTTAGTATCCACGTGTGCACAATTGGACGAACTAAAATATATTTAAATATAGCACAACTCTAATTACCCAAAAAAAAAAAAAAAAGGCCTAATTCCAAATTGATTGCATGTATGAAACGAACGGTCGACCCGAGAATGCTTTCTGCAACTTGCTACTTTTTTTTTTTGTTACAATTAAAGGAGGCTAAAAGCCAAAGGAAAACAGCAAAAATACACTACATCATAACTCTGCGAGGCTAGGCAATGCCAAGAAGTTCATTCTGCAAATGTTGAACCAGATCAGCAGGGGGTTGCTGGAGCTAGATGATGCCTTTCTCATAACAAAAGGTAGTCTGTAGCCCTGTTTCTTTATCTGAACTTTGCTCTTATTGCAGCAAAATTATAAAATTTTTTTTCGTCCCAAAAAAATCACTAAACTTTGTTTTCCTTCCAACCAATTTTCATATATATACGACCAAAAAAACTGATGTATCATGAGAAATTTGACGTGTCATAAAAAATCTGATGTAATAGTTGATGTGTCACGAAAACTAACTAAAAGTAATTTAGCTGAAATGAAAAAAAAAATTTAATGATTTTTTTGAAATAAAAAAGTTTTGTGAATTTACTATAATAAAGGCAAAGTTGAGTTACTATGGGCAAAATTGACCCCGAAGATATGCCTAATATGAACTTCAGGACTTGCTATTTAAAAGATTGAATTAACCCGGGGATATTTTCTACAATTTTGAAATTAAAATGTTATTTTTATCATTTCCAATTTTTTTTCTTTAATTTTTTTAAAGCATTATTAATTTTATTGATCGTGAGAGGAAAACCACCTTAATCAAAATGATTAAGGTGTTGAAAAAATCATATTCTAGAAGCTAAGCAACCATGCTCCAGCAAGACAAGAGATCTTTACTTGTAGGAAAGAAAGAACTGCAAAAGCTGGACAAAAGAAGAGAACAAAACAAAATAAAAAAAGTGCATAAAAACAATCCCAAAGAACACACCCGAGAATAATGAGACTCAAAAACAACTCTCATGCACAAAGAGAAGAATAAGCCTAGGAACTGTTGAGGGAAGAAGGTAACAAAAATCCACATCATGCACTTGTTCAAAACAAACCTACTAGCACCATCGGTTATACACATAAACAAGTGTAACACAACCAGCATACTCATAAAACAAGTGTTAAATAGAAGAAGGTAGACCTCTCAAAATCTTCTTCCTATTATGCCAAAGACAAATTCCGTCTAGAGAGATAATGAGCGATGACATATTGTAAGGGAAAGAAAGGTGTGTGGACTTAAACTATAGCCAAACACGATAGAAAGTAAGGTCAGCAGTTGTCCCAAATTCATCAAAAACTGATATGAAGCAAAATTTATTCCTTCTCAACCAAAGGGACCAAGCAATGGCATGAAATAAAGTACATAACTTTTTCTACAATTCACCAAAAACATAATCTTCCTAAACATAATATAAATTTGCTAAAGTCTTTGGTATTGCCTAGTAAATTCCCCACCATTTTAGAAAATAACACCAAACTTTCCAAGCAAAGGAACAATGCGGCAAGATATGTTGAACAAACTCACCAAAATGACCATAAAAGAAGCAACGATTAGAAGAAAGGGAGCATAAACCTCTGTCAGAAAGGAAATCATAAGTTGCTAACCTATTTTGAAAAGCAAAACATCCAAAAAGTTCGATTTTAGCAGGGAATAAATTTAACATATCTTAGGAATATTGTGGACTGCCTGTATCTTTTACACATAAAGAAGTGATATGCTGAATGAACTGTGCTGTCCAGAAGAATGCTGGGTCTAAATCCCTTTGTTAACTTTGACTAGAGAGATAGTGATAGAAGATATTGCATTCAGTAGGTCTAATGATTGTTGGTGCTCATTATAGTCTAAAGCTCGGTGCCATCTAAGATTCTAGTGCCACAGCCTATATGCCATAACACCCATATCTTTAATAAATGCAAAAGTTATATGTCACATCCACAAAACAGGCTTAGAGTTATTAAGATCTTTTGGGGTGTTAAAAAGGTTTGTGGCTTGAAAAACAAGAGAGAGTTGAAGTCAATGTTATGCATGACCCATGCAAGGTTGGTTGGATAAGTGTTGTGCACGACCGTGCAAGGTTGGTTAGCCAAGTGTTATGCACGACCCGTGCAGGATATATGGTTGAAGATACTGTGCATAACCTATGTAGAAGTGCACGACCCGTGCCGTGTCAGAATGAGGTCTTTAGGGCAAGCTACATGACCTGTGCTCGATGTCAGGTATATATATACCTGAGTTCTATCTCATTCGGTCATAAATTCACTTCCACCCAGTCCTACTTCAGAGAAAAACCCTAGAATCACTTCCTTCTCTTTCTTAAGCTTGAATCCAACTTAAAGAACACTCAAATACTTGAGAGAAGCAACATCAAACTTAAATATCATCACTTTGAGAGGATTTTGAGAAGAAAAGAAAAGAGATTGTGTAAAGGAGAAAGATAAACAAGGAGGCCCAACACCAAATCTGACCTTGAAGGGTAATCTAAGAGAATTTTGGTAAGTTTGACACCACTCTATCTTCTTTAATCCTTGATTCTCTTTGATTTATCCTTCTTTCAAAAAGAAACTCGAAATCCACCTAGGGTTGAGAGTTTATGATCGAAGTGGGGAAAAGTAGAATAAGATCTTGTGATTAAAATGTTAATCCATATATAAAGTGTAGTCTTGAATCCTTAATCTAATATTGGAGACGCGCCTTAGGTGAGAACCAAGGAACCTAGGGTTTATAGCTTTCATTTATGGTTTTTATGCAAGTAAAGGTATTGATGAGTAATATTCTCCTCAAGACCCTTGAGGCAACCACTAAGGAGGTAGATGAGTTTGATTTTTTGTGAAGTCCAGTTGGTAGAGACTTGAGGTTTGTATACCTCTTGCATTTATGGCATGATTGTGACTCATGTGTGATTAGCGTATGAATGAATTGTTGTAAATGCTTGAATTATATTGTCACGACCCAAACTGGGGACCGTGACCGACGCTCAAGAATGGGTAGGCTTAAGGCCACCAAAACCAGTAACAAGCCTAAACATAAACATACATTGTATCTCAACCATGCATTAATATAATATCAACCCATTATCCAATCATCTCATCTCATCAATATCATAATCCATCATATAATCTAACATTCTCGTATAAAGTAATGCATAAATCTAGAATATTTAATACAATAAGAGAAATAATTTAAAAATATTACATCAAGCCCTCGTAGGGTAAACAAGATATGGGACAGTTTAAAAAAATATGAAAAATGATATCTACTACCTGAGAAAAATAAACAAGAGGAGTCAACCTCCACTGAGTGAATCAATATCATATAACTTTATAACACACAGTTACACAATATTATACTAATACTATACATACATGCAATGAGTTCATGCATCATGTAAAATCAATCATTAAACAATTGGGTGAATAGCTCAGGCAGAACCCTAAACCTCAATTCTACTAGCCAATGGCTCTCTTAATTCCAAAGGACTGGCGCCCTGAGAGCAAACTCGACTAGGATCCTTCTCTCCAGTCGTTCACTTATGCAAATGGTACCAGTGCCCTGAGAGACGAACTCAACCAAGGTTATCACCCTCAACATCCATATACATATCATATCATAATATATTTCATTTCCTGAGAGGCGAACTCGACCAGGGTATCTTATCAATCCATCCATAATCATAAATTATTACCGGTGTACACACGGTCCTGATGTAACCCATCAGGTGGCACGTTTTGCTATAGTTCTCATCCCAGCAATCACATCACAGTCTCACCAAATCACATTTCCAGCAAATCACATACATGCATATATCATTATATGTATAATAATATTAATATAAAAATAGTAATATTATTTAACATTAATTAACATGCCAGAGAAAATGTAGGGAGATGTATCATGTTTTAAAATCATATGATATCAACTCACTAATTTGTAGATTTTCTCAATTCGTTGCTTTCACGACTCTGGAGCAGCTAGTGGGACCTCTGGAGAATGTATAAAAATATAAGAAATATCAAGAATAAATCCTAAGCCTAAACTCTTTTAAGATTTCCTTGTAGAAACCTTTTTTCAAACTTTTAATGTAATTTCTACCAAAAATTCGGTAGCACTTCCTTTAAAAACTAGACAATTCCCCTGCTTACGGGTTATAATTCTATAAAATATATCGTCATTATCTCAACACAGTCAATTACAATTCGGGTCTCCAATTTATTATATACCCGATCAACATACATAATCAACTCAATAATCCATAATTTGTCCATAATTCAACTTCACTGATAACCACCTCATAGTTATATTATAATGGCTAAATATATTTTTTAATAATTCTCATAATCATGCAATCCATCAAACTACTCAATAAAATAAATTTATCACATTAATTAAATAATATACTTAAATTTCACAAATAAAATCATATCTCACTATCTAAAAATGGTTTGAAGTTGTGATTGGAACTGGATGACTCAATTTAATGAGCCGGAGATTTTGCCCAAAAACATCCGATCAGTGGTTGTCGGATTTCGGTGATCGGAAAATTTCTAACAGCAACGAAATGATGATTAGAGAGTACCAATAGCTTCCTTAGGATGTGGGGAGTCCAAAAGTACAAGTTTTGTGTCCTAGAAGTGACCATAAATGCTTAGATCTTCAAAAGTTTCTAGGGACTTCGGTGAAGAACTCGAACTCCGATCAGCCTCCAAACATCCCTTCCTGAAGCTCAATCAATGTAGTCTAAGGTTTTTGGACCTTTTGAGTCCATTTTCGGTGTCAGAATCATGAAAAGAGGTCGAGAAGGTGGAGAAACGATAAGGGCATCCTGATGCCCAAATTTCGTGCTGCCATTTTCTACAATTCCAGTTAGATTTTGGAGAAACAGAGGTCACCAATGTGTTAGGGAGTCGAAAACTACTTGGAGCCCAAATTTTGTATCGATCAGAGGTTGTTTAGGTAGTGATCATAAATGGAAATGGTGGTGGAAGAAAGAGATAGAAAGAGAAGAAGAGAGAGACAGATAGAGAGCTGATGGGAGAGAGAGTTAATACCATATTTATAGTTAGTTACATTTTCGTAATTTTTATATCAACTCTCAGATTTTACAGAATTTTACCCACAAAAATAATTAAATCATGTATGATAAAAATTAAGGGTATTACAGATATGAGCCTTGTGCTTGGACCATAAATGCTTAAAAAGGTGTATTAAATATGTGGAAGCCTTAAAGGCTTGGATATGTTGACTTGCCACCTAGGGTTAAACGATACCGTAAATCCCTATAAACCTAACTTCGAAAACGAGTTACGCCAAGCCTATTTACCAGCTGGCAACTAATATAAAAGGGGATAGAGACTGTGACAGTCCATATATACCTTGATTGAGCCCATTTATAATGCAATATGAACAATAAGGGTTTTAATTGTTATTAATAATATGTTTGTTGCTTTTAAATATGCCATGTATATATAGTAGGTATATAACGTCGGGAAAATGCTCAAGCCTCTGAGAGGTCATTGCATAACCGACAAATGTTACCAAGATAAAGATTGTATGGAACACTATTACAATATTGTGAATGATGGCATATTGATTCTTGAGCACTATGTTATATCCACATGCCATGACATTATATATGCTGATGCATTTTATTTTATGATATTATTATATACCACTAAGTAGTTGTATAACATGTGAGTGTTTGTTGTCTCTCACGTAAGTGAAGAGAAATAGTCTGAAGAGTAGCAAAAGACAAAGAGTCCAAAGTGTAGAGACCACACATAGCTACAGGGTATAAGTTACATATTGACTCTTTTGTAAAGTCTTCATTTTGTACATGTCAAATTGTATTTGAACATTTGAGTTTTTGTATTTTATGGCTCTTTTAATGGCTAAGTACTCTTGTAACCTCATTTTGTAAACCTATATATATATATATATATATTTCATGAACATGTTTAATAGTTTGTTTTAAGTTAGATATCATGACCATGATGCACGTACTGATTTTGAAAGGTACAAAATTTTCACATCTATATATCGAAGTCAAATAACATATCCTTATATGAGTTGGGAATAGATCCTGACTATATGAAGGGGTGTTATAGTATAGCTATAACAGCAAAGAGATCAGGGTATATATATATATATATATATATATATATATATATATATATCATGAACAAGTTTAATAGTTTGTTTTAAGTTAGACATCATAACCATGATGCACTTACTGATTTTGAAAAGTACTAAATTTTCGCATCTACATATCGAAGTCAGGTAACATATGCTTATATGAGTTGAGAATAGATCCTAACTATATGAAATAGTGTTATAGTATAGCTGTAATAATAAAGAGGTCAGGGTATACCTCTACCAAAGTTCTGGTACCAAAAAAGAATACCATTCCCAGTACCTATGCTGAATCTGACACTATACTGTAAAAAGATAGAGAAATCACCATTGCTCTTATTGATTAATCATAAGAAAAATAATAGCTCATCTCAAGAGAAATCTAGAAATGGAGGGGAAAAGCAATTTTTTTTTCATCTAAGAAATATTGCATGAGATGTGTTATTTATACAAGTTGGAACAGGAAGACAAAACTAGCTAACTAACTAAAATACCTCCAAAATGAAACGATGAGTTTAATAATAAATAAGAACTAATCTACTATTGTGCGCTCTATATAATATCTATACTACTCTTTCTCTTTTACTCAATACTTTATTATACATAATGCAAACAGAGCAAGCTTATATTCCTTTATCCCCCCTTAAGTTGGAGCATGGTGTAAGGCTAGCATGCCCAACTTGAAACAGAACTTATCAAAGGCAGGAGTTAGGAGCACTTTGGTGAATATGCCTGTGAGTTTAGTAGAAAAAGAGAGATGATGTTGAGGATGAATGAGACCAGACTTGTACTTCTCTTTGACAAGGTGGCAATCAATATCTAGATGCTTGGTATGCTCATAGAATATTAGAATAGCAGCAATATGAAGAGCTGCTTGATTGTCACACCAAAGGGGAATGGGTAGCGGATTGAGATACCAAAATCATGAAGAAGATAAGAAATCCACTAAATTTCACAAACCATGCTCGTTATACTCCGGTACTCAACCTCGGCTGTGGAACAAGACACAATGTTTTACTTCTTAGTCTTCCAAAAAATAAAAGGACCAAGAAGTAGGCCCGATCAGCATTGCTATAGGCCAGAAGAGAGATGACATTGCTGGTGGGGTAGAACATGCCTTTATCAGAAGTGCCTTTGAGATACTTTAAGACATGTAATGCATTGGTCCAATGGGTATCTCGAGGACCCTATATGAATTGGCTTAGTTGCTGCACCATATAGGTGATGTCTGGGCAAGTCTGAAAGGGAAATTTGATTTCACAAAAAACCTCATCTCTGGTAGCAAAAATACTGTGATTATCCAAATCATACATCTTGTAGCCTTTTTTGCTAGGTAAGTGGCCCAAGTAAATACATTTAATTGCTCTTGAATCAAACTTGTTTCTATGAGGGATAGTATTTTTTGCAAAAGCCAAACAACAAAAGGTTTTAAGGATTGCATAATTGGGTTTGGTGGAAAAAAGAAATTTGAAGGGTGTTTGACATTTCAAAATGGTTGTGGGTAATCTGTTAATTAAAAAAGTTGTATGAAGAACAACGTCTCCCCAAAAATAATAAGGTAAACTAGATTGCTAAAGTAAAGCTCGAGCCACTTGGATGAGGTGTTTATGCTTCCGTTCCACCACCCTATTTTGTTGTGGGGTCTATGGACAAGATTTTTGTAGTGTACCATAAGAGGCAAACAGAGTTTGACAAGCTCTACTCAAGAACTCATTCCCATTATCTGTTTGATGATCTTAATTTTCTTTTCAAATTGGGTCTCAATCATTTTGAAGAATTCGGTTAGAATTGGCACAACCTGAGTTTCACTATTCATAAAATATATCCAAATAGCCCTGCTATGATCATCTACCAAAGTAAGGAAGTAGTGGGCACCAGTAATAGAACTATGTGATTGTGGTCCCCATATATCAGCATGTAACAAAGAAAAAGGCATTTTAGTCTTATGTGTACTAATAGGGAAGATTCTCCTTGTTCGTTTATCAAGAAGGCAGATATCACATGGCACATAGGAATCTATAACTTCTTTATTGATGAAATTCAAGTGAGAAAGTGCCATGGCAGACGGGTGTCCCAATCTCTTGTGCCAAAGTTGATCAGAGATGGAAGTTACATGATTTACAAGAGCTTTATTACATTCTAAAGTAGTACGGGCAGTAATATTGTGATGTTTATTTAAAGAAGTAAAGTCTAAGATGTAGAGATTTCCAAGTCTCTTTCCAATAGTCACCTTGCTATCATTCCTCAGGTCCTGCATAATGCAACAGTAATGAGTAAAGTTAACCCTTACATGATTTTGGCTGGTAAGTTTGGATATTGAAAGGAGATTATGGTTGAAACCTGGAATGTAAAGTACAATATCTAATTTAAGTTGGTTAGGCAAGATCACTGTTCCTAAAGAAGTAACAGTTATTTGGGTTCCATTGGATAGGTATACTTTGATAGGTTGTTGTATTTTTGAAAGAGAATTGAACAATCTACTGTCTGCACATATATGATTTGAGGCCCCACTGTCTACAATCTAGTAGGCCCTAGTTTTAAATTTTGAGGAAGAGTTTGCAATGTTACCTGCAAAATCCTTTGCCTGCACGAAATTCACAAACTGATATGTTTGTAGCTGCTTTCTTTCACATACTTTGAAATTTCCTTTCTAATTATCTTTGCTATGGTTTGTTGTAGGGTTGTTCATAAGTTGATTTGGATAAAAAATAATGCAAATCCAACCCAATCCTTTATTAAAATTTTTGGAGGATTTATTAATTAAAAACTAATCCAATCTAATAATATTATATTAAATAGATTGGTTGAATATTCAATTGGATTGGATATAAAATCATTAAACATCCACATATCAAATAGCACTTGAATTGCAATTTTTTTTCTTTTTTTTTTCCTTGTTTTATAATTTATCTATTTTTTAAATTTATCAAGTTTTCGGATTTGATATTTTTTTCTACAAAAACTATACTTTACATAATTATATACAAAACAACATAATTTTCACTATTTTTAACTGAAATTTAGCTACTAAATAAGATAATAATTATTCATCTATATCAAAATTCTATAAATTTTTTCTATTTTTCTCATCATCAAAATACTAAACATTTCAATTAAGTGATCTAAAGCTCCAACCAATTAAAAAAAGATCCTATGTCATAATGCTCATTTTGATCAACTGCACCCTTCTCAATCTAGTTTTTGACATTATTTTTATTTTAATTTCTAATATTTTTCATTATAATTGAATTTTTCTAGTATTTTAGTTACATATTTCTTTTAATATTTCCATTTAAATTAACAATTCTTAATTTTACAATGGATAATCCTTGCAAATTCACTGTACATTTACAATTTAAATTTGAAGTTATTTTTTATTATTAACTATTATTTTTTTTTGTTAATTTTTAAATTCATTTAAATGTGGTAAAAGTTTATTATAATTCAAAATTCGATCATAGATTGATTATTTTCATAATTTTATCAAGTAGGTGATTATTTATTAGTACAAGAGCCTTATTAGATTGATTCATAGCTTAGGATCCACAATTATTATTCTATAAATTTAAAATATTAATTTGTTTTTATAATTACAAAATATAGTTATATTATAATAAATTAAAAATATATTAACAAAATAAATTCTTTAATAAGATATTGATTTAAATAAAATATTAAATTAATAATTCAAGTTAAAAATGTATGTGTGTGTTATAAGTTATAAATTCTGTGCCCTACAAATTGTAAGTATCTTCTATAGATTTGAAAATGAGAAGAAATTTTGTTAGAAACTTGAAAACATTAATTGAGTAAAAAAGAATTAACTAGAAGCCGAATACAAATTTTTTTTTTAAAAAAAAAATGCTATAGGCCTATGTTAATATGAAAAGAAAAAATTGGAAGTTAAATTTAAAAATTTAATCAAATGTTTTTTATTTTATTTACACTAATAAGTTATTTACATTAAAATAAGAGAGTTTACTAATAAAATTTTAGTTTAAGAATTCAACTAACGATTGAAAAATAGAAAAAAAGAAAAAAGATACATTTCCATATTAATTTTTAAATAAAATTATGAGAATTCATTGAGATACTTTAATATAACCTAATGTATCCATTGGTTTTATAACCAATCCAACCCAATCCATAAAATACAAATGAGCTAAATAAGATTTATCCAAACTTAAAAGTTGAATTAAATTGGATTGAGTCATGTAATTTAGTTGGATATCCATTATTTTTGAACAGCCCCGGTTTGTTGTGTTGCTGCATTTTGATTTTGAATTATTTCCTCCTTATCTTCATCACTGTCTGCTAAATTTACTTGTATCCTTCCTCTTTCCTTTTATCTTTTTTGTCTTAATTCTGTGTACCATTCTGGAACTCCATTGAGTTTGAAACAAGTTTCTTTAACATGTCTAGGCTTCTTGCAATGTTCACAAAATTTATCCTCAATTTAACTTGCATCTTTCTTCTTATACTGATTTTTTCCATAATTTTGCTTCTCATACGTCCCTGTCTTTGCTAACGTCACAGCACCTTCTGCTCATTCATCTAAAACCATATGTGCAATCCTTTGTCTTTCCAATAGAAGCTCCATTGAGTGTGCCTTAACTCACAGATGGTAAAAGTTCTAGCATCCGCATTTGGTTTCTTGTAGTGTCAAAGCTCTCATTGAGCCCCATAAGAAATTGCATGAGTTTGCTTAAAGATGCTCTGCTTCTTCAATGATCTTGCTTGCTCCACGAGAACAATGTGGAGTTGGATTTAAAGCATTTATTTCATCCCACAATTTTCTCAATTTTGTATAATAAGCATTGGTTGACAGATTACCTTGTTTAATGGATGAAATTTCTCTCTGTAGCTGATAGATTTGAGGTCCATTTCACTCTTCAAAATTTTCCTCCAACTCATTCCACAACTCCTTTGCTAATTCAGTGTAGATAAAAGCTTCTGCGATTTCTTTGCTCATCTCATTCAGCAACCATGACGTTACCATCGAATCCACTATTCATATTCTTCAGTTCCTTCTCTTGGCATTTCTGCCTCTCCTTCGATGAAAGCTGATTTGTTTTTAGCTCTCAATGCAATCTTAACGGAACGCCTCCATGTGAGGTAGTTGTTCCCATTCGGCAAATTTGTTACAAGCAACATACTAGGGCTATCTGATATATCACCACTTCGATCATTGTTCCTTCGATTATCTCCAGTGTTCGCTTCAACTCTTCGATCGTTGTTTCGCTGATCATCATCCATCTTTTCTTGCACTCAGTCCCCTGAATCGATTATCGATTCAATGAAAGAAAACTTCAAAATTTAGAATCGTAAATCAGAAGACTTGGTTTTGGCTACTGAGTGCAGCAATGGCAACAGCATTACCATACCCAGTATTCCTCTGGTAATGAATCAGACCCACAGGGAACACAAACACATCTCCTTTGTTCAGAACTTTTGTAATGAGCCGATTCTCTGGATTAGATGTCACGAAACCTACTTCGAGGCTACCATCCAAAACAATCAAGATCTCAGTGGCCCTAGGGTGCGTGTGTGGTGGGTTGACACCCCATGTTGCAAAGTCTATGCGAGCCATGGATATCCCAAGTGTGTTTAATCCTGGCAATTGTGATACAGTAACTGGTGTCACTTTTGACCCTAATGGGCTTGATGTGTTTCCTGCAATGTGAAGCCTACTGAAGAAGAAATCACTAGCCTGAACTTGCTTTGGGTCCTTGCATGTCAATCCATTCACTACAACTGCAAATTCAAGCATAAAACTACACCAATAAGCTTAATGGTATTGGTCTAGTGACACACAAACACACACATATATATATACCTGGCTTGCCAGCGTCAGCCACGCAAAAGTCTTGGAGAGGACTATGATCGGCCAAAGTAAGAGTCCAGGTTAAGGCAAGAAACCCTAATAGAAAAATCCTGGAAGCCATTTCAATGTAACTAAACAAAGATTCTTTTTTCAAAGAATTAGATAAGTAAGGGGAGGAACAGCTCTGATATGTGAGTTATGAAAATTTTGTTTCCTTTTATAAAGGGAGAGCAAGAGAGATAGCCGTCCACAGTGTTGAAGCATTCGAAATCCTGCATTGTCATAATGTGGCTGACAAATTTGTTAACGTTGCAGATTCTTTTATATAATTTTCTTTTAATAAAAGCCAATTAATATATAAAATGCTTATTATTGACTTGGTCGTCATCATTTACAATTTCTTTTTCTTTCTCCATGGATATGTAGTGAGTTTAACACCTTATTCTTATACTAATCAATTCATATAATGACATGTATCCATATTGTTTTGATATCAATTAATAAAAATAAAACAATTAAATGTATATTATGATGTAACTGCATTAATATATAGATAAAATGATAGACTGAATCTATCTAACACAGTTAATATGAAAATTTTAAACTGGTTGTCGGCATCTTATGGAGGCTGAGAGCATCTCCTTCCATGTGGCTTCAAGCTTGAGATTGAACGTTACTCTCCGGACTTATTGAAGAAGTCTAATGATACCTTTTATTTGCATGGTCTAATTAGTAGTTTTAGTCTAAATTGTTCTTTATATTTTGTTTTTAATCTATTTTACCGCTTAATATTTCAAAAACACGATAGATCCAGCCATCGTATAATAATGTGGCATGTCGGAAAACTCATTTACATGTGAAATACATCTGCTATTTTTTGATATGATAAAGAGCATGTTATAACAAAAATTTTAATTTTTAAGAAGCAAAAAAGAAAAAAAAAATATAATAAATAATTTGGACTGGAACGTAAAAATCAACAAATGGAAGTGGCTAAGTATATCTTTTGAAAAAAAAAAAACAACTTTTTCATTTTATTCTATGTTTTCTATAGTAAATTTATGGGTCTGAAGAGATATGTAGAATCCAAATATATCAATTTTAGTAGATTGTGACTGATAAATCCTTCTCTCATGTCTTCCGATTGTACGACATCAGGCAACCCATTCAAGGATCCACCCCCACTTGCTTCGGACGAGTATCAAGAGACTAAGAAATTGAAAGAAATAGATGCAGGTTCACCATCTAACCCTAGTCTGGTCATAGGGATTTCTTTCAAGGATAAACTCATGAATGATCATTTTGGCATGGAAACAGTGATGAAGGAGGCTGAATTTGAAATCTCTAAGAAAGATGTGATCTTAAGGGGTATAGAAGGAGGAATTCCAAGTATAAATTTCTCAGATAGAATTCATGATTTGATGGCTCAATCGTTGAAGAGAACAGTTATTGTGAGGTTGCTTGGATGAAAAATAGGATATAAATTACTATGCTTAAAGATTGAGGGTCTGTGGAACTCTGGTGGGGGATACAAAATCATTGATTTGGACAATGATTATTTTATGGTTAAGTTTGATGATAAAGCTGATTATTTTAATGCTTTCTTAAAAGGTCCCTGGACTGTGTTAGGGCATTATCTAACAGTACAACCATAGAGTCCCAATTTCTCTACAAATGATAATGAATTATCTACTATTGCAGCTTGGATCCGATTTTAATATTATCACAAAAATGTCTTGAGGACACTGGCTAATCTACTTGGGAAACCTTTAAAGATTGACTATAATACGCAAGAGGAGAATCGAGGGAAGTTTGCTCATGTTGCAGTGGAACTTGACTTGTGCAAATGCAGAATGTGGAATATGAATCTCTTCTAGTTATTTGTTACAGATGTGGACGTTATGGACATGTTAATGACCTTTGTACTTTCATGGAAAAGGTTTCTGATAATCATAAAAATGGTGTTGATGTTCATCCCGAGTCTAAAAATAGTGACTTGAAGGTTGATGATGCAACTATTTTGTCTGGCAAGGGGCATAAAAAGGAAAGTTGTTTGGGGCCATGTATGCACACGCTGTCACGAGGAAGGAAGATATCTCCAAAAAGCAGTGGCGAAACCAATGGTCATTGTTATCTGGAAAATAAGGGGAAGCAATCTATTACCATATTTGATGTCCTTTCTAATTTGAAAGAAGATTTCAATATGGCAAAAATTTTGGAAAACAAACCCACTTTTGGTTTTAAATATCATGAGGCTAGAGCTGGTCAACCTTCAAAGTCAAAGAAAAAAGCAAATATATTGGGCAAAGCTGATGGGCCTAATGCTTAGACTAAAAAAGTGCAGTATAAAGAATTACAAGATAGGCCACTTCTTGTGCAAAATAAGAAGTTGAAACTAAAGATGGACATTATTGTGTCTAATGGACCAACTCAAGATAGTATTAAGGATGTAAACAAAAATGGATCCAACCCTCTTCATATTATTGATTCTAATGCTCTGCCCGTCTCTGAGGTAATGCCAGTTAATTCTTCCTTAAATGTTTATTTCCATTAGGTTTGTATAGTGCAGAATAAAGAGAACATCGGTCCTAGCGGTGGGATGTCACCTAGCAAGGGATATTCCACGAAAACTAGAATGGGGAATAGTGGTAAACCTCTAAATGGCAAGGCTGTGGTAAACTTAAAGAGCAAATTAAAAACAAAGTTGCTAGTTCAGAAAAAAGGTCAACATGAATTTAGCTCTGATTTGGTTCGTTATATGTAAAAAGAAATAATAGGCATTACTGATCTTAACGAGCTAAACGAGATTGAAGAGGATGTGGAGGTTGGTGATGTTAATGCCATCTAAGATTAAAATGATATGTTACTATTCTCTTTTTCTTTTAAATTTAATCATGGTTTCGGTTTTTATTTGGAACTATCAAGGAGCTGGAAGTGCCCAGTTTAGATGCACTTTTATCTCCTTTCTTAAGATGAATAATACATATATTGTAGTTTTGCTTGAGCCTAGAATTAGTGGGAGGAAGGCGGATTCATAGCCATTAAGTATCCTTTTTCTTTTCAGGTAGAAGCTGAGGGGTTTTCTGGAGGGATTTGGACCTTGTGGTGGCATCTTATTTCCATTCAAGTTTTAGTAGGCAATAAACAATATATTCATATGAAAGTTAATGTTCTATCTATTGGGCATTTTTACTTTATTGCGGTGTATGCAAGCCCGCAACTTGGACTTCGAAATTCATTATGGAAACATTTGTATCAATCTCCAACACCATTTTTGATCCTTAGATTTTGGGTGGAGATTGGAATGCAATCCTTTCAGTAGAAAGGCTAGAGGGTCTAATCGTTGTATTGGCAGTTGTGATAAGTTTAATGCTTTTGTTGATAATTGCAATCTATTTGATATGGGATATTCAGAGTCAAAGTTTTCTTGGGAGAGAGGGTTGGTTTTTGAAGGGTTAGATCATTGGGTTTGCAACTTTTTGGACTCAATGGTCCTTCATTTGGCTCGAGTAAATTTTGATCATAGGCCAATTTTACTTAAATAAAGGGGGAATCATATTGGTACTAGAAGCTCTCATTTTCGGTTTCTCGCCCCTTGGCTCACTCACCCTTAATGGAACAAATTTGTTTAAAGTAATTGGGTGCCTATGGTTTCCTTCCAGCAAAGTTTATCTCATTTCAGTGGTAAAACTCAACTTTAGAATAAACACGTTTTTAGGAATATTCATCAGAATAAAAAGCGAATTTTAGCTCAATTATGGGGTATACAAAAAGCCTTTAAAACTCACACTACTTCTAATCCTAAACACTTGGAAAAAGAGTTATTAGGGCAGTATGAACAAGTCCTCTTTCAAGAAGAAGTGTTCTGGCATCAAAAAGCTAATTTGGATTGGATTTTGCTTGGTGATCGTAATACTACTTTCTTTCATTCCAGAATTAAGGCTCGTAATATGGTTAATTCTCCTACAATGATGCAGTTTTCTAGTGGTATGTGGAGTTCTATTTCCTCTAAGATTAAATCATATGCGGTTAATTTTTTCCGGAACCTTTACATGGACGATTTCATTCATCATAACTCTTGTGTTATTCATGATGCTTTCCCACCTCTTAGCAGTGAAGAGTTTTCTTCTTTTATTGCTCCTGTCGTTGATGATGAGATTAAGATATCAATATTTCAAATGAGTCTATCCAAAGCTCTTGGGGTTGATAGCTTTAATGCGTTATTCTTTCAACGACATTGGGATGTTGTGGGTCCTAACTAATCTGATATGGTCAAGAAGGTTTTTGTTGGAGATAACATTATTTCTGAAATTAATCGCACTAATATAGTGCTCATTCAAAAAGTTGCTAATCTTGAAATTTGGAGTCACTTTAGGCCCATCAGTCTCTGTAATATCTCTTATAAGTTGGTTACAAAGGTTATTACAAATCACTTGAAGCCTATTATGTCAAAAATCATTAGCCCTATGCAATCGAGCTTTGTAAGAGGCTGTCACATAACAGATATTATAGTCATCATCCAAGAAATTATTCACTCTCTCAGGTGAAAGAAAGGGAAGAAGGGTTTTATGGCTATAAAAGTTGACCTTGCTAAAGCCTATGATAGGCTCTCATAAGGCTTTATTTTTTATACTCTTGTGGATGTAGGGTTGCTAGATAATTTTATTAATATGATTATAAAGTGTATTACCTAAGCATCCATACAAAACTCTTGGGGAGGTGAGTTATCATCAGTTTTTAAGCCTTCTCGTGGTATTCATCAAAGAGATCCTATGTCACCATACATCTTCATACTATGTTTGGAGCGGTTATCATATGCCATTGATTTGGAAGTAGCTAAAGGTTCTTGGGTGCCTTTTAAGTCACCTAATAATTGGCCATTGTTCAGCCATATTCTTTTCGCAAACGATTTGGTCCTATTTGGTCAAGCTAGTGTCAAATAAGCTCTTTGTATTAAACATGTATTGGATGGGTTTTGTCATAGCTCTGGACAGTTGGTTAGTAAAGAGAAAATATCTATTCTCTTCTCTAAGAATACTTCTACTCAGGAGATTAATAAAATTCAAGAACACTTTGGTTTTCAACAAGTCTTGGATCTAGAAAAATATCTTGGGGTTCCGATAATATATGGTCGTACTACAAAAGCGACCTATGTTAGCATATTGGATAAGATCCAGCTTCAGACTCATTCTTGGGATTCTAAAAAAATGTCTTTAGCAGGTCGAGTCACTCTTGCGAAATCATGTATAATGACCTTGCCTTTTTATCATATGCAAACTATTCAATTACCTGATTTTATGTCATAACATTGATAAAGCTTGTCGTCAGTTTATTTGGGGATCTTCTCAGGATCAAAGGAAAATTTTTCTTATCCCTTAGAATCAGGTCTGCCAGCCGAAGTGTTGTAGAGGATTAGGTTTGAGAAGCTGCCATTCTTATAATAAAGTCATGCTTATAAAACTAGCATGAAGTGTTTTTATTGATTGTGATACTCCCTAGTGTAATTTATTGAAAGCAAAATATGTAGGGGATTATGGTCTCATTAACAAATCTATTTATCAAGATTGCATTAGACAATGGCGTAGTATAGTTGGCCTAGCTGGACAACATAGGAGAGGAATGGGATCGTCACTTAAAGATGGTTCTAAAGTTTTCTTCTGGTTGGATAATTGGGCTGGTTTGGATGATGCTTTGATTGAGTATTCCGTTGTAGAAGTTTTGGAAATTGAAAAATTTAAGAAAGTTGCAGCTTGTGTGGATAAAAGTGGTCATTGGTGTTGGAATAATTTCCAATATTTCTTAATATCAAATTTTATTCTTCATATTGCAGCTATTAAGCCCCCTAGGATTACGAATGGAAGTCATACCCCTTATTGGCTTCATTCTTCGAAAGGCACCTTTACTGTTAAGTTTGCCTATTCGTCTATAGAGCAAAGAAATTGGAATAGGAAAGATGATAAATGGAAGGTTGTTTGGCATTGCAATGGACCTGAATCCATTCGAAGTTTCTTATGGTTCTGCATGCACCATAGACTTTTAACTAATGATGAAAGGAATAGAAGACACTTGACTGATTTTGATACTTGTGAGCATTATATGGTATCTATTGAAACAATTCTTCATGCTTTGCGGGACTGCCACACTTCTTACGCTACGTGGGTATCTTTAGTGCCTCTTAATGAGCTCAATAAGTTTATGATGGTGCTGTTTAATCAGTGGATGATGGATAATCTGTTAAATAATATATGCATTCAATATCAGGAAGGCTGGGATATTGTCTTTAGAACAATATGCTGGTTTTTATGGAAATATAGGAATGGTCTTCTATTTGATGAGGATTTTACTGTGCCGTTGAATTTTGCATCAATCATATTAGCTAGAGCAGAAGCTTTTATTGCGGCTGATTCTCTATTAAATAGGAATCAATCGAGGAACCATAATTATGCTCAGATGCAAGTCTGCTGGTCGTACCCACTAACTGGATAGGTAAAGCTAAATTCTGATAGTGCTATGCATGCAAGTTGCGGCAGAGCAATAAGTGGTGGTTTATTAAGGAATGATCAGGATAGGTGGCTGGTTGGGTATACTGTAAACATTGGCATTTGTAGTGTTTTAGCTGCTGAGATTTGGGCTTTGGTCCATGGCATGAGGTTGGCATAGCGGCATGGTTTCAAAAAGTTGATAGTCGATGTAGACAATAAACTTCTTATAGACATGATTGATCAAGTTACACCTATTCTAAAATGCCATAAAGCTTTGGTTTAAGAGATACTCAAGATGTTGAATTGAGATTCAGATATTCATCTCAAACATGTTTATAGGGAAGCTAATCGGTGCGCAGATCATTTATCTAATATGGGTTTTGTCATGCTAATAGGGTATCATGAACTAAATGATACTCCTAATGGGCTGGGTAATATGCTTTTATAAGATGCAATGAGCATTTCGTTTCCTAGAATCTGCCTTGTCTAATGTTCTTAGACTTATGTCTCCTTTCTATTAAAAAAAAAAAGAATCCAAATATATCATATCTAGAAAGTGATGATTTTATTCTCAAAAACTCTTTGAAATTTTGATTCTACTAGATAATTTTTAGCCAAAGCTGCAATTAGTGCATATGCTATTCGATAATGGACATATTAGTCTATATGAAAATTAAGATTCTAATTCGATAGAAATTTTAAAATTGAGAGATATAAAATGGTTTGACATTTAGTGTGGAGCTAATTATAATTAGGGTGCACAAAATTAAACTGTAAGTCTGTAACTAAAGACCAAACTAAACCAAACTGAATTATATATATTAATTAGTTTGGTTTCTTTGATTTTTAGTTTAATTCATTTGGTTGTATAATAAAAATTTTAGTGTATTTAGTATTAGAAAACCAATTAAACCATATTGACTGAAATTATATATATATATATATATTTATTTATTTATTTATTTATTTATTTTTCCTAATTTTGCTCTTATTCTCATCAATTCAAAATTATTGATATTATGTAAAATTTTAAAGTCAAAACTCAAGGTAATTTAATCTTAATGGCTTATTTTTCTTCTGAATTTAAAACTAATTAATAGCTTCTTAGTCATAATAAAATTCTCTAATCTGAGTTAATTATAAAGTATCAAATGATAGTACTTAACAAAGTTATTGTCATGTAAATGTAAAAGTTCACAAATTAAAACAGGTACAGAATATACATAAATATCATCGATAATTCAAAAACATTTATACATAATTTAAAATTTCAGACACTTAAAAAAATAAGTAATTCATAAATTAGATTAGTATATAAGCTTACATGAGTGTATTTAATTAGGATTTTAAAAGATATTTATAGACTTTTTTTAAATCAATGACTTTTGTGGAATTTATAGATTTTTAATGACTTTTGTAGAGTTTATAAATTTATCAATAACTTTTATATACTTTGTAAAGAAGTCTGTTGAAATCCTGTGAAAGAGTGAAGACTTTTACAAAAATTTTGTATATATAAAATTATATAAAAAGTCTTTAAAAATCTAATGTTTATAAAAGTTAATGACTTTTTGAATATCATCTTACTTTTATAGAGTTTTTATAAATCATAATTAAATATCACCTTACTTTTATAATTTTTTTTTAAGTTTTTAGAAATGTTAATTGAATGTCACCTTACTTTTACAGATTTTTTTTAAGTCTTTAAAAATCTTAATAAAATATCTCCCAACTTTTATAAAATCTTTATAAATACTAATTGAATACCACTTAATTTTTTAAATCTATTAAAATCCTAATTGAATACACCTCCCTTAATTAAGATGACTATATTGTCCATATTAATTATAAATAATTTTTTAATTTTATTAAATAAATCAGTTAAATATATATTTAATTTATTAATATACTTTAAATTAATATATAAATTTAATATAATACAGTCATTTTAATAAAACATATATAATATATATAGTAAGATATACATAATATAATATCTAAAATTATTAAATATTTTATCACATAATTATAAAGTATAAATAATTATATATATGTATATATAATTTTAAAATGCAATTATTAGGTCCCTACAGGGCCGAGGCAGGGAGTATACTCTCCATCCCTGCCCCACTATATAGGGAAGAAATTTTTCTCATTTTTGTCTCTATGAAGAGTTGATTCAGGAAATCTCTGCTCCATTTAAGGCAAATTTCCACAGGAAACTGCAATATCTACTCTATTGCTAACCCTACGAATAACATTGCAAGTGACAAATTAGTCAAAAAAAATGAGAAAGTTACATCGTTAATTGATTTTTGAAAGTTTTTTTTCAAATTTACCAATAGAATTTCTGTGTTTTTGTTACCAAAATTTTTTTTTTCATTTTTACCAATTTTTTACTTTTTCCTTTTCAAATAAGGGAATCATTATATATTTTAGCACAATTTGCATTCAATTGAGAAAGAAAATGATCTTTTTTCCATGTCTTAAACATATATTAAGAATTTCATTAATTTACATGACTATCAAGTATCCTTATGCATACATTTACTTATTTTTAATCATTATTTAATTAACTTAATTACCAAAAAAATATGTAAACTTGTATTTAATTAACTTAATTACCAAAGTAAACCTTAAATAAGTCTTAATTATTAAAGAAAATATATAAACTTGTATTTTGTTAATTTAATTAAGGTTATTTACTTTGGTAAATCTTCGGCTAAATCTTTGATAAAATTTGGATAAATTTTTAGTAAATTTTATATAAACATTTAGTTGGTTTTGGAATAAATATTTGGTAAACATTTGGTATATTTTTGATAAGTATTTGATTAGTTTTTGGATAAAACTTTGGGCAACTTTAAATATACCTTTAGTAAACCTAAGCTTAGCAATAGAGTGGGGAATCCTCGTTCCTCATAGAACTTTGCCCCGAACGAGGTGGGAATTCCCCAACTCACTCCCCCATGGGGATGGGGGAAATTCCTTCCCCGTTGAGCAGGGTGGGACAGAGATGGGCAAAATACTCTCCGCCTTGAAGGGATCCCCATTTATTATCCCGTAGAGACCCAACAATTATAAATATTTTTTATTCTAAATAAAAATATTATATTATAAAATACAATATATATATATATATATATAGTGATTAGTAAACAAGAGTATAATTTATACAACAAAATATAATATAATAATGGATCTTTTATATTATTTAAAAAAATGCATCCTATATAAAATTTAAAAACACTTGAAAAATTAATATTAAAAATTTAAATATAAGATTATATCCCATATAATATCTAAAATAAGAAAAATGTTATTTTTTGCTAAAGGCTCAAATAAATTATAGGATCAATTTGATCAATATATATATAAAAAATTTGTATTTGATATTGTTAAATTAATTAGGGTTGAATTACTAATTAACTTAAGGTAAATATAAATTAGCATTCTTTTAAACTTATTAATAAATAGAAATCTATAAAAATTATGACATATAAAATTCATAATAAATTAAATTAATTAATAATAAACTATTATATAAGTAATTTATTATATTAAAAAATTGTATTTTAGACATTCTTGGAGGTATGCAATTTTATTATATAAATTTTAATTTATTTTAAAATAATTTTTTTAATTTGAAAAAAATTCAGCAAAGATAGGGACAAATCTGTTCCCATTATTATGGTGGGAATAGGGATGAAGATTCCCTGCTACAATGGGAATAGAGATCATTCCCTTACCCCGCCTCTACCTCGTCCCATTCCAAATCTAAGTACCTTGAGTATTTGTTTAGTAAACATTTTGTTAGTTTTTTAATAAACATTGAGTAAACTTTTTACAATATTTTTAGTGCTTTTGGTACTTTTGAAAAAAAATGGCATTTTTTCTATTTTGAAAAAACTTCCTGCAACATTATTTTAGTAATTAGTTATGCCTTTTTTTCCATTTTTGTAAAAATTCCAAAAAAGTTCTCTCTAGTCTTAAAATTTTGAAATGTTAGACGTCCAATTGGTATTAAAAGAAATGTTAGGGAGTTTAAGGAAAGTTTTGAAATTGTCACGGAAAAATACACCGCCATAATAAATTCTTCACAATGTTAATAATTTCAAGTCATTTTATCCATCTACTAGATACAAACATCTATCATTGACACCTTTAAGGAAGAAAAAAAAAATCCCATCTTTCATACGAATACCCATAATCCATAGACATTAACATGTCAAGCTAGTTTGACCCTGCAACAAAAGTCACAGCCAGAGAAATCCCACAAGTTACAAACTTCAGAAGAACAGAAAGGAACATTTAAGCTGCCTCAAGCTGCAATCTCCTCTTCTTCCTCCTCGTACTCCTCGTCATCGGCGGTTGCATCCTGATACTGCTGGTACTCAGCCACCAGATCATTCATGTTACTCTCAGCTTCAGTGAATTCCATCTCATCCATACCCTCACCTGTATACCAATGCAAGAAAGCTTTGCGCCTGAACATTGCTGTGAACTGCTCGCTAACACGCCTAAACATCTCCTGGATAGATGTTGAATTCCCGATAAAAGTCGATGCCATCTTGAGACCTTTAGGTGGGATGTCACAGACACTAGACTTGACATTGTTGGGGATCCACTCAACAAAGTATGAAGAATTCTTGTTCTGAACATTTATCATTTGCTCATCAACCTCCTTAGTGCTCATTTTACCACGGAACACGGCTGAAGCAGTTAGGTAGCGGCCATGACGTGGGTCAGCAGCACACATCATGTTCTTGGCATCCCACATCTGTTGGGTCAGTTCAGGCACTGTCAGAGCCCGATACTGCTGTGATCCTCTTGAAGTTAAGGGCGCAAACCCAACCATAAAGAAATGAAGACGAGGGAATGGGATCAGGTTAACTGCAAGCTTCCGAAGATCAGAGTTCAGCTGTCCAGGGAACCGAAGGCAGCAGGTAACACCACTCATGGTAGCAGAAATGAGGTGGTTAAGATCGCCAACTGGGAGAGCAAAACACAGAAACACTCAAAATAATCAGATCATTTGTGGCATCATATATATTACGCAGACAGTCAATGGGGTAAATGTGACCTGTCTTTTAGTTCGTCCAGAAATATATATATTATGCAAGTACAAGTTGTTAAGTATGTACGATCTATAACAGAGATGCAGAACATGTAAAGTTTAAACAAAATGACGGAAACATATTTAGTGCACAGCACCTTCAGCATAAGTCATGATCATTTTTATTTATGGGGACATAAAGGAGACTAGCAGTTGTCAAAATGTGCACAGAGAACAAGTGCGAGACCAACCATGTGAAAGTTAAACCACCAACTAGGAACAGGACTAACAAGCAACCTGTTCACTTAGCTACCAATGAAATTGACCAGTGGTCTACGAAAGCCATAACCACAAATTTCAGCAATATTTGCATACAAGATAACAAACAAATAGGTAGATCTTCTATCCATTGTTAGATTAGTAACCCACATAAAAATATTCATCAGCACTATAATGAACAGTATTTGAAAATTGCCTTAGTTCCTGAAATAGGCATTGGAGATTGAGATAGAAACTCAAAAACAGTCCAAAGGGTAAAGTTAATATATATTGAGAACAAACTCCATATAGACAACTATCTAACAATAGATCCTTTCTTTATTGATTTTTATTTCAACGTAGAAGGGGAACACATATTTTTTGAATTCACAAATCCATATATTTGAGCAGTTATGGAATAGTAAGCATTTCTATTTAACTTACAAGTTGGAGTGGCAAGCTTTAGGGTTCGGAAGCAGATATCATACAATGCCTCATTGTCCAAAACCATGCATTCATCAGCATTTTCCACGAGCTGATGAACAGAAAGAGTGGCATTGTATGGCTCAACAACTGTGTCAGATACCTTAGGAGAAGGAAAGACGGAAAATGTCATCATCATGCGATCAGGATATTCTTCTCTGATCTTGGAAATAAGAAGAGTTCCCATGCCAGAACCAGTGCCTCCACCCAATGAATGACAAACTTGGAATCCTGTTAAAATAAAAAGTGATATATGAGACAGAGGAAAACTAAAACTATAACATTCATATGCTGAGAAAATTTCAAAGCCATAATCTGCTTCCACTTGCATGATCAAGAATAATCGACCAAATATATTTAATAACATTGCAAGGTAGAAACCTGATAATGAAAAGAAAATATAAACTACTATTCAATAGAAACCATTAGATTATCATAGTTTAAGCCTATACAGTGCATCTGAATACCTGAACAAATCCCATAAGATATTTCCTCCATAATTATCACAAATAAGAAGTCCAAGATTCAATTTTGAAGCCAAGAAAAAGGGAAAAAAATTTCTGAACTACACATGGATTGAATTAGATTGCCACACAGAATCTAAATTTAAAAGCTTATCCAAAAATCTCTAGATCTTACAGAGTCCCTCAAGTTGACATGGATAAGAACATGGGGAAATAAATGAAATGACAGAGGAATTCACAAGGCGATAAAGAATCAAAGATTAGTAACCCACATATAATTATTAATCAACACTATAATGAACAGTATTTGAAAATTGCCTTAGTTCCTGAAATAGGCATGGGAGATTGAGATAGGAAGCACAATTATCTCTCAAAAACAATCCAAAGGGAAAAGTTAATATATATTGAGAACAAACTCCATGAAGACAACTATCTAACAATGGATCCAAAGTGACACCAAATTCAATATGGCAAATGGAGCAAATAAGAACATCAAAAGCATATCCAAATTACGAATTCTATCAAAATACGCATTTAGCTTCACCCTCATTAATCAAATGAACAAATTCTACCATTATCTTCAGGCCTGATTTATCAGATAGCGAAGATCAGATCGGAAAAAAGAATGTCCGGCACCAACAAAATACATGTACAAACAAATTTCACAATATACAGCAAAAAGGAATAAAATCTATTCCCCAATATAATACAGGAAAACCCACCCAAAGCCAAATAAAAGATCAAATAAAGAAAATTCACATAAAAAAACATCAGAATCCAGCAAAATGAAATGGTAATTTAAGTCATTACCTTGCAAGCAATCACAATTCTCAGCCTCTTTCCTCACAACATCAAGCACAGAATCGATCAATTCAGCCCCCTCAGTATAATGACCTTTAGCCCAGTTGTTCCCAGCTCCAGACTGACCAAAAACGAAGTTATCAGGCCTGAAGATCTGCCCAAACGGACCAGATCTAACAGAATCCATAGTGCCAGGCTCGAGATCCATGAGAACAGCACGAGGAACATATCTGCCACCACTAGCCTCATTGTAATAGACATTGATACGCTCAAGCTGGAGATCGGAATCTCCACTGTACTTTCCAGTATGATCAATACCATGCTCGTCGCAGATCACCTCCCAGAACTTAGCCCCGATCTGGTTGCCACATTGGCCGCCCTGGATATGGAGAATTTCTCTCATTTTATCTCAGGTAGACAATTTGTCTTCTAGCTGTTCTTTGGTTTTTTTTTTCTCGGGAAAGTGAGGGAAAATAATTTTGGAGGAATGTAAACGGAAGAAGGAGAGGGAAATGGACAAAGAGATGATTATGAGTGGAGCAGAGGGGAAGGGTTCGAAGGGATGGAAGGTAACTATAAAAGGGCGGTTCGTGATTGGTTGGATTTATTTTTATTTTATTTTGTTTTTTCTGGTACAGATTTTTATTTTATTTTTGTTGGAGTCTTGGCGTGCTGAGCTGTGATTGGAGGATTATGGAAAGAAACACCTGAATTGTAGGGTTTTT